>PVIY010016383.1:0-51796 GCA_004026745.1 Myrmecophaga tridactyla
ATTAATCCATCAATGGAATTTCTTTATTCCTCTTTTCTTAAGCTCTTGAAAGATTCACACGCAGGTTATTTCTCCCAGAATTTGCCCAGGCTTTCGTCAGTGACTGTCTCCAGCTCTCTGCATCAAAAGAGAAACACTTGTATATCTAAGTAGTAGGAAAATTAGGTGGAAAGTGAGATGTAAAAGGTTATTTCTTGTTATTCTATAATTGTCTGACATTTTTGTAAGTTGTTGGTGTTAATTAAAAAAAAAATCTCTGAACAATATAGTTAAATGATTTAAACCCAATAAGCAGATGTCAGTTTTTTGTGGGAAAACCATTCATATTTATGATTAATAATTTAAAAAAAGTTTTAATCACTTGTTAGGGAAGCCTTACACCGTAAATATAGCAACCTCTTTTTTTTTGTTTTATTTTAAAACTTATTTGCATATTTTAAAAATTGTGCATTCCAATAATTAAAATCAGTTGAACAACAAAAAAATAGCATCCTGATTAGATTGTTTTTTACAGCTTGTAGGACATCTTGGATCAGCTTTCCTTTTACTCTAGATTCACCATTGCCCCACCCAGCTTCTTCCTTCACCATCCTACAAGTTCTTTTCCTTTCCTGCCAGTCAGACAGGCAGATGGGAGAGGCAGGCACAGCCTTCCTTGTCAGTAGTTCTTGATTCTTTGATATGAAAAGAGGCAGCGCACTTATTTAAACTTGATCCAAGAAGCTGTTTGTATCTTACAAAATTAACAGCTAAAAGAAGTAAAATAGGAAGGCAGTGCTTGCGGAATGTACAGTGCATATTGGCAGTGCACACCTCATTATGATTCGCCTGTTTGCTTCTCCTGTTCAGTCATTTCTTTGGAAGGCAGTGGAGTTTTCTCTTGTGTTTCTGCCTTCTTCAGTTTTGACTTCTTGAATTTCACAGTCTCAGCCATATTGGGTTTATCATGCATCGTTGTAGAGGAAGCGAGAAGGGTCCAGTCTACGCAGTGGCTGCGGCTGAATGTCCCATAAATATAGCAAGCTCTTTTAGAATAGAATCTTGTGCCAATTACCTAGGTCCCTGAAAAGCACACCTCACAATGGTGGAGGGAGACGCTTCGGGGCTCTGACCCACACAGGAGCTTTGAACAACTAGCATCTTTCCAAAAGTCTCAGAAAACTGTAAAATGACTGCAGTTAACAGGGCCAGAGCTGAATAAAGAAAATGGTCACTTAAAAGTGGTAGGATCTCGTGGCACTCTGGTTGGCCCCTTTCACACTTGTCTCGGCTCTGCCTGGAGCTGGCCCACACTTCCAGAGTGGATCCTTGGTCCTGATTCTGGAAGGAGCAGAGTAATCCCAGGGCACATCCTGGGAGGCTGTGTCTGAGCCAATCAGCCTGGGGGCCTGGGGGCCTTGCTATCCCAGAACAGCCCTGCGTGTGGAAGGCAGCTCATCGAGCTCTCCCAGAATGCTGTGGGAGAGCCGGCAAGTAGCTGCCTAGGAAGGGGCCCGGGCCAAAAGGAAACTGTTTCCTAGTGAAGGGGGAGTATTTTGGGGAATTTCCCAGTCAAACACACAAACCCAGGATGAGTTATGTGTGCGGAAAGGACTAGAGAGACCCCTAAGCTTTGACTTTAAATGATTCTCTAAACTCGTTATATGGATAAGCCCCAAAGAGCATACTTGCACAGGTTAATCTCAAGGCTGGGAAGGCGCGTGCGCGCAGGTGTGTGTGTGTGTTTGTGTGTGTGAGAGAGAGAGTGTGTGTGTGTGTTAGCTCTGGGCATTCAAAGAAATCTCTGTCATGACACTAGTTGCATACAAGCTTAAGGAACACATTCCCCGGAGTCTAACATTCCCCAGTGATAACACATTAAAATGTCAAAATGTCCAGGTTTCAGCAAAAGGTTATAGAACATACAGAAACTGGAACTGATGGCCCAGGGAAAGGAGAAGACTAAAGCCTTAGAAGCCATCAACAAGGAGGACATAACCTGGGACATTGCAGACAGAGACTTTACAAAAATGGTCCTAAATATGCTCAAATAGCTAAAGGGAAACATGGACAAAGAACTAAAGGAAATCAGGAAAGCAATAGATGAACACAAAATGAAGATCACTAGAGAGAGAAGCTATGAAAAGGAGCCAAACAGAGCTGATGACCACAGTTACAGAAATTTAAAATTCCCTAGAGGGGTTCCACAGGAGATTGGAGCTGTCAGAAGAAAGAATCTACAATGGCTGAAAACCAGATTTAATGAAAAGCATTAATATACACATGAAAAAGTTGCTCAGCAATCTCCAAGCAGGATAAACCCAATTAGACCCATAATGTGGTATATTATAATCAATTGTTGAATGTCAAAGATAAAGATAAAATCCTGGCAGCTGCAAAAGAGAAACAGTGTGTCACGTACAAGGGAGCCTCTATAAGATTAAGTGCCAATTTCTCATTGGAAACCATAGAAACAAGAAGTTAGTGGGATGACATAATTGAAATGCTGAAAGCAAACATAATGCCAACCAGGAGTTCTATGTCCGGCAAAAGTGTCTTTCAACAATAAGGGAGGGATTAGGACAGTCCCAGATAAAGAAAAGCTGAGGGACTTGGTCACCAGTAGACCAGCATTATATGCTAAAGAAAGTTCCGCAGGTTGAGAGGAAAGGACAATATACAAATAGTTTGAAGGCACATAAAGAAATAAAGATGAGGGTAATGGCAAAGGTAAATATAAATGCCAGTACTCTTGTATTTTTGTTTATAGCTCCACTGTTTACTTCCTACAGTATCTAAAAGACAAATGTATAAAATGCAATAATAAATCAATGATTTTGAACTCATAATATAGAGCAGGTAATTAGTGACAAGAACTTTTTTTTTTTTAATTTGCATATGGGCAGGAGGCACCAGGGATCGAACTCCAGACCTCCAGCATGGCAGGTCGGAGCTCTGCCTGCTGAGCCACGGCAGCCGCCCGTGACAAGAACTTCTTAAAGGTGGAGGGGATAGAGGCATTTAGGAGCATAAATGTTTGAATATACTATTCAAGTTAAGTTGGTATCAAAGCAAATGAGATTGTTTCAAATGTAAGATGTTAAATTTAAGCCCTAGGGTAACTACAAAGGAAATATTGGAGAATATACAAATTCACAGAGACACAACGTGGAGTCGGGGGCAGGGGAATGGGGAATTGTGCATAATGAGTGTAGCATTCTCTTTGGGGAGATGGGAAAGTTTTAGTAATAGAAAGTGGTGGTGGTGGGGGAGTACTGCAATCCAGAGAATGTGATTAATGCTTGGGAGCGGCTGAGGTGGAAAGTTTAGGTTGATCATGTTCCCACAATAAAGTACAAGAAACGAAAGAGCAGTTCAAGAGACATTGACAGTAAAAGGCAATACTGATCCAGGATGGGATCTAACAAGGAAGGAGAGAAGGCTTAAAAGGACATTGCTGGGAAATGAGAATAAATTGGAACACAGATTGTATGTTTATATCAATGTTAAGTTTCCTGAACTTGATAACTGCGCTCAATGAGGTGGATACATAAGAGAACAGGAAATGTACATGGCAGTGTTAAGAATTCGAGGAGCATGATGCATACAACCTACACTCAGGTGTTCAGAAAATGGAATGATGAACAAAGAGACAGACAGATGGACACATAGATGGATTTATAGTTTTATGGATAGATAACTAGAATGTTATGGCAAATGTGGCAAAATGTTAAAATTGATAGATCTGGGTATGGGGTGAGGGGCAGGAAGAGTCTGTGGTAGTTCTTTGTTAGAGTTATTTTGTAACTGTCCTGTAAGTTTGAAAGAATTTCAAAATAAAAAGTTTAAGAAACCAAACAACACAAAATTGTTCCTTTCTCCTCCCATGTGGCTTAGTGTCCCTGTTTCACAGTATTTTATGTAGGTGGCAGGACTTCCTTGTTCTGTTATCAGCTCTCCCTGGGTCTCAGCGAATAAAATAAAAAGTAAAACCATTATTTAGCTCCCTTCCTACTGAAGGCTATGCCCTGGTTGAGTTTATTATCTAAGCTAAGTGGGCCTGGTGAGGCCAGGGGGCAAGGCCTGAAGAAGACGCGCGTCTGGAACCCACACCATCTTCCAGGCAGGAAACCTTGTCCTACAGTTAGCGCTGCACTTCGCACTTTGCCGTTTTACTTACTTGCTGGCTCTAGGGAAAAAGAGTATTTAAGAGTGAATGCATTTCCAGCCGTTTAAATGGAAGCATTTGTTTATTTCCCCTTTTCAAATTTGAAAGACTATTTTGTTTGATAGGTGTTTGGTTGTGCTCTTGAGGTGGTATTCCAGCTGCATGGTCAGGGCCACTCGCGCCTCTCTTCCCGCTTTCCCACTTTGTAGATCCATTGCACGCGAGTGTATCCCAGGCAGGCAAAGTTGGGGTTTATGGCCTTTGTTTTTAGTGTGATGTAGTTAATTGGAACTTTATGCAATTTAGTTTTTAATGGTGGGTACATCTCACAACTGGCTGTCAAGGGCTTGTTTGAGTGGGCTCCAGCACATAGCTCCTTGGGAAAATGGGGTTTTGTGACTTTTTTTTTTTAACTCTTTAGATAAATCTCTCTGTTGAGGAAAGTATAAAATTTTCACTCTGACTGATTCATCCATCTGTCAGTCTCTGTAATTGTCTCTAGGATTTACTGCTGTAAATAATAATGTAGATTTTGCTGCTGGTGTTTAGAAAATATTTGCAACATATAAATACCAGCCTGTTTCCTGCTCTTTTTATCAGTTTCTTCTCTGCCTATGTTATTAAGTCATCTGTTAAGATACTATAGTCGTTTACTCTCTTACTTTTCTGTTCTTTCCTAAGGAGATGACTTTAAACCTATCAAAATGAGTATCTTTCCCATGTCTTAACAGACAGTAAGAAACTTGACTACATTGGAGTATTGGTGGGACTTTTGTTTTTTTTAAATTTTTTAAATTAATTTTAAAATTAAAAAAATGACAAAGAAACACAAACATTCTTAACATATGATCATTCCGTTCTACATATATAATCAGTATTTCACAATATCATCACATAGTTGCATATTCATCATCATGATCATTAGAACTTTTGCATCAATTCAGAAAAAGAAATAAAAAGACAACAGAAAAAAATTCATATATACCACACCCCTTACCCCTCCCTTCCTTTCTTTTTTAATTAATTTATTTTTTATTTATGATACATAACCACATATAAACACAAACAGTCTTATCATATGATCATTCCGTTCTTGTTATATAATCAGTAATTCACACTATCATCACATAGTTGTGTATTCATCGTCATGGTCATTTCCTAGAACATCTGCATCAATTCAGAAGAAGCAATAAAAAGAAGACAGGAAAAAATTCATGCATACCATACCCCTTACCCCTCCCCTTTACCGATCACCAGCATTTCAATCTACTAAATTTATTTTAACATTTATTTCACCTATTATTTATTTATTTTTAATCCATATGTTTTACTGTCCATTGGTAAGGTAGACAAAAGGAGCATCAAACACAAGGCTTTCAAAACCACACAGTCACACTGCGACAGCCATATCGTCATACAATTATCTTCAAGAAATATGGCCACCAGAGCACAGCTCCACATTTTCAGGCAGTCCCCTCCAGCCTCTCCATTATATCTTATATAACAAGGTGATACCTAGTTAATGCATAAGAATAACCTCCAGGATAACCTCTCAACTCTGTTTGGAATCTCTCAGCCACTGATACTTTATTTTGTCCCATTTCGCTTTTCCCCCTTTTGGTTGAGAAGATGTTCTCAATCCCTTGATGCTGAGTTCCAGCTCATTCTAGGATTTCTGTCCCATGTTGCCAGGTAGGTCCACACCCCTGGGAGTCATGTCCCATGTAGAGAGGGGGAGGGCAGTGAGTTTGCTTGCTGTGTCTGCCGAGAGAGAGAGAGATAGAGAGAGAGAGAGAGTTTCATGTGAACAAACCCCAAGATTGGAGGTTTGGCCTATTGCTTTGGCTGTCCACACTGCCTGTGAGAATATTAAGAATTCTCCACTTGGGGAAGTTGAATTTTCACGTTTTCTTGGTGAGACATTTTTGTTGTTAGATCTTCAGCTATCTAAAAAACTACCTAGATAGAACTGTTTGATTGTTAAGAACAGGATTTTCTTTTTTAAAGCTTTTTATTGTAATTCATCTCATAACCTAAATTTCTGTTATAAGCTCTATTTGTTACTGTAGGAGTCAACATGTATATTTATCATTGAGAGTACTAGCTTGCCACTGAATATTTCAATCATTCATTAGTTTACTCTTTAATAAAATTAGTTGTTTGACATAAACTTTCTAAAGCATTTTTATGTTTTCCAAATAATTTGTGTATGGCATGATTAGATCTAGACTATCTGCTGACTCCGTAAGGTAAATTTGAACTTTGCCTACCAGAAATCATGTATTTTGCTGAGTGTATTAAAGACATTTATCCCATTAAGGAAAACTTCAAAAAGAAATTGAAAACTTTTTCTGACCAATGTCTCTTAAGAGAAGATACCCCAATGAGTGAATTACTGTATGAAGCTATTAAAAATAATCTTTAGGGCTGTTTTGAGCATCATGAGATAAAGGACCAAGTGATTTGACAGCTCAAAAAACTGGAGATTGGTTCACTATTTACATGTTTGGTATTCTTACTTTACTAAAATTTTAATTTTAAGTGCATTAAAATTGCCTGCTCTAAATATTGACCAAATACCAGTATTTTGCAAGAGTCTGCCAGAGATCTAGCTTTTTTTTTTATAGCACTAGAGTTCAGAAATATCAAATCTGTAGATCTTCCCAACAAAATTACTGGTTTAAAGCCATCACCCACCATTGTGACACATTCTTTGGGTCACAATGCCCCCGTGTCATCCCTAACACAAGTTGCTCAGTGGAGTTGGTGTTAGTTGGTCCCCCTCCTTGGGCCAGTGTGGCAGCTGTGGTCTCTGATGTGACAAGCAGCCCACTGGCAGCTACCCGCTGTGCCTGCCAGGCTCACCCCAGCACTGCCTCCATGTGCTCAGGCTCACCTCCCAGGCAGAAGTGCTGCCCCTCCCTCCAAAGTCCTGGCACCTCAGTTTAACACATAGCTCCCGGAACTCCCCCCTCCACCATCAGTTTACCTTTCCCTCAGTACTTCCATTTACATTGGTTTTCTCCCCTTTTCCCCACCCCTTTCATGCCTAGTGGAACCTAATGGCTTCAGTAAGCATGGTTTACTTCCAATCAGGGACACACTTCTTTTAAGCAGTAAAAGTTTTCATGTCCTGCTATATTAAATTCTTAGTAACTCATCCTGCTGTAGTAGCTTTCTCTGAGTGGGAAAAGAGAATGATCACAGCTTGGTTTTAGAGCTTAACAGACTGAGATAATGTGAAAGCACAAAATAAGAAAAATGCCCCTGTGTTGACTAAAATATGTACACAAGATTTATATGCCATTTTGGATACATGGCATCAGTGCATAAATTGAAGGAAGATAGATAACAAAGCATACCGTGAAAATTAAATGAAGTATATATGTAAAAGTGACAAACACATAATAACCTAACTCTAAACTTACCTTTAGTTCTATAATGTCATTCAAGGACTGGACTGTATTTCAAAGGTGGCTGCTTTTTCTTGCAACCATTTCTCTTATGACTTTTTGGCCTGAACTTTTTAATGACAAATTTATTTTCTCCCTAGAAACCTTCTACAATGGAAACTGCTTAAAATCAGTTTTAAGAATGTCAAGATAATATTGATAATTAAATTTTTAAGTGGATCTTTTGTTAAGCCTTTACATCTTACAATTAATGACTGCTGTCACATCACTTTTCTCTGCCGCCTTGAATCTTCCCGCATCTGTGCTGCTTTGAGATCTGAGAGTGCTTTCCCTTCCTAACCACTAACATGCCACTTGTTCTGGTCTGACATCGTATTATTGAATAGCTGAATACTGTTCCCTGTGTTTTTGCCCTGTAAATCTGGGTGAAATACTTCTGTTTTAATAGGATTATGATGTCATATAAGGCAGATGCTTAGATAAATTAGATTTTTTTTTTTTTTTGGCAGAGGGAAGGAGATCATTGAAAAACAAATCCTTGTCTACTAAATGCTTCCCAGAAGTAAATTAAAAATTTTTACAGCAGTTGTGGGTTTTCAGAAACATTGTTCAGAACATACAGTTCTCATATACACCTAGACATGCAGTTTTCCCTATTAACATTTTTCATTACTGTGGTAACTTTGTTACAATTGATGAAACAATATTATTTTAATTGTATTATTAACTGTAGTCTTTGGTTTACTTTAGGGTTTACTGTTCAGGTTAGACAGTTCTATGGATTTATTTTATTTTATTCTGATAACATAGATTCAACTCAAAATTTCCCATTTTAACCACTTTCTAGTGTTCAGTTTGGTGGTACTGTTTATAGTCACGGTGCTGTGCTCACATCACCACCATCCACGACCAAGACTTTCCACCTCCCTGAACAGAAATTTTTATCATTAAGCATTAACTCCTCACTCCCTTCCCTCACCCCTGCCCACCCTCCCCCATATTCTAATTTATGACTCTGTGAGTTTGCATATGCTAATTATTTCATATAAACGTCCTTTGTACCTGGCTCATTTCATGCGCACGATGTCTTCAAGGTTAATTCTCTTCGGGGCATGTCTCAGGTCTTCATTCCTCTTTACGAATGAATAGTATTCCATTGTATGGACACGTGCTACATTTTATCCATTCTTCTGCTGATGGACGCTTGGGTTGCTTCCACCTTTTGGCAGCTGTGAATAATGCTGCTATGAATATCAATGTGCAAAGATGGCTTCCTAGCCCTGCTTTCAGTTTCCAAAACTAAATTTTTGATAATATTTAAAGTATAACTAGGTATACCTAGGTAAATAAAATAAAATAAAAGCAAAGGTCCATGTTGATGTCTGCTCTTCCATTATGTAAGTTACTGTTTTTTAGGGAGAAGCTGAGACACCATTCTTATGTTTTCCTTAGCTGGTCACTCATCTCCTGTTTGTGGTCCACCGTAAACAATTTGATAGTTGGGTTCCTGCCTTTTGTGTCTTTATATCCATGACAGTGTCCTTGTACAGGGTAAATAGTAATTGAATTCAATTGAATTGTTGAATTAAATTGATCCCACCAATTTGCTTCACTCAGTCACTCAATAGTCATTACATATTCATTGCCTTCATATGTTTTTCTTTTAAGGACATTTTTGTTTCCATCATTTTAGAGTTCTTAGGAGTATCTGACCATATTCACAACTAGGAATAATAGGGGCAGGACTGTAGTTTGATCATGGATTAGATTCAAGTTGTTGGACCAGAAAGGCAGTTTTCCTAGTATTAATCTTTCAAGGAGAGTTATTCTAACACAACAGTATGGATAGTATTGAGAAAATAATAACTATCTTTGCCAAAATAAAATGTCCAGGAGGCCAAGGTATATCCCACAATGCCAGTTTATTTATTTGTCAACTGGATCAGACCATTCTCGAATGTGGTCAGCGTGTGCCCTTCCATGGTTGATTTATATGGTAAGCCAAATTATATGCAGAAGACCCTTTACCAGTATACTATGAAAATTACTTTCTCATGATCTGAAGCTACTCAAAGGAGAGAGTGAATTTTTAGAAGAAAGGCATATTAAATAAAGACACAAAGGCAAGACATCTAGAAGCACATTCAAGATGAGATATGGTGAGATGAGATGGTAGACCAGTGTGTCTAGATCCTAGATCGTGGTGGGAGTATAGTATGAGATAAGGCTGTAAAGAACATGAGTCAGTCCTCAACACTATCTTTCTTTACAGTCTTATCTCATACTATATTCCCACCAGACTGAATCATGTCCCCACAAAGACACGTTCAACTCCTAACCCCCACTTCTGTGGATGTGAACCAGTTTGTAAACAGGACCTTTGAAGATGCCATTATTTAAGGCATGGTCTAACCCAGTGAGTTTGAGCCTTTATCCTATATGATTGGAGTTCTTGTAAGCAAAAGAAATTTGGGCACAGGCAGCAGAAGACATAAGGAGACATGGCTATGTGGCTGGCATCCCACCGCCCGAACCCTGCCGACTTCAGAGAATGCTGGGCCCTGTCGACACCTTGATGCTGGTCTTGTAGCCTCTGAAGCTGTGAGCCGATGAAATCCTGCCATTTAAGCTGACCAGCCTGTGCTTTTTGTTATAGCAGCCCTGGCAAAGCAAGACAGATAAGTAGGGAACAAATGTGGAAGATTTTGAAATGCCAGGCTAAGAAGTTTAGGTTTTATTTTTTATGTAATGGAGAGTCTTTGGATTTTGCGCTAGAAAGAGTAGGGTGTTGACATACTGTGGCACCTATTTTATAAAGATGACTTCAGCAGCAGTAGATTGAAACTGTGAAGTGAGACTGGAAAGGAAAGAAATTCCAGAAATCCAGACTTGCCTGAAATCACAGCTAAGTGGTGGAGCCAGGCCTGAGGGTGTCTCTGACTCCAAACCACCACCCCATCTTCCTTCTACACTATTATAAATAGGTTGTGTTATAATTACTTGTGTCTTTATTTATTAAAAGAAAGAACTGCATCATTCATTTTTACATCCCAGGGTGTTGGCAAGTGCCTAAAAAAATAATGGCTACTTTGAGTGCCATCAGTAAAAATCTTAATTGAGCACCTACTAGGCACGGTGCTGGGTAAAAGTATATAGTGATGGCTTTTTCTCATGAAGCGTACAGTTATTTTCAGCAGATAGATGTTGAACAGTCATTGGATTACCCCTTGTAATTTAGGGGAAAATTACAGCCATGGTAGGTATTAAGAAGGAAAGCTATTTGGTGCTGTGAGAGTGTATAATGGGAGCCCCTATTTGGTCTAGGTGACTTCCAGTAGAAAGCAGCATTTCAGAGGAGAGCTGAGGATACGCAGAAAGCAACCAGATAAAAGAGAGGGAAGTTTGCAAAGAGCATCCTTGGTAAAAGGGAACAGCATGCACCAAAGAATGGTGAGGTTGAGGCGTTGGAAGACTGGGAGCATGACACCAGGGGGCATTGTTGGTGGAAGATGAGACCAGAGGCCTTAAGCCAGGGCAGGTCTTTCAGGACAGCCACGGATTCTCGTCATTACTCCAAAAGCAATGACCAAGTCACTTAAGGATTCTAAGTAAGGAATGACATGAAGATTTGAATTTTGAAAAGGTTACATGGACCATTACGGAGGTTGGACTGGAGCCAGATGCAGACGGGTGCTAGAAGATGTTCAGACATAACTGGAGCAGTGTGGGTATGAGGTGATGTGCCCTAGAGCCAGGTGGAGGGGATGGAGAGGGACAGAGATAGATGCATTTGAGGGGATTGAGGGTAAAAAGGGGTGAACTGGTGAAGCAGATTAAGAGGTAACGGACAAAATGGTCACAGAGTTTTTCAAGGACAGAATGATTAGCTGTGTCAAATGCCACTCAGAGATGAATTTGCCACGGAGTCTGGAAAGACATGTTTGTTTACTTGTTTGGTTTGTATGTTTGTTTTGTTTTAATCTGCCTCTCTTGCTAGACATAGCATGAGCTGGCCTGTTTGTTCTTCACCTTGTACCTGGAGCAGTGCCTATTTCATGGTAGATATTTGACATTTATTGGATGGATGGACAGATCGAAAGACAGACAAGAGGATTTACCTGGAGGATATCTGCCTTTACTAGACAGCTGGAAAAGAGGACTCAACATAGGAGACTGAGAAAAATCAGTAAAGGAAAAAGGAGACTTGCAGAAACAGAAAAGCCACGGAAGAGAATAGTTCAGTATTGATGTGTCATAGAGAGAATGGAGCATTATTTTTTAAATTGAAGGTTGGCGTCACCAGTAACTTAATTGAAATTAATTTCAGTTAAGGAAAAAAAGGGTAGAATCCAACATGCAAGAAGATGAGGAAAGGAATACAAAAGGGAAGGCAGCTAGTAGGGGAAGCAGGATTTAGGAGAGCTTTCTTTAATGAGTGGAATTTCAGGACATTGTTTAATACCCAGAAGGAAGGCAAAGGACGAGGTCCAGCCTGAAAGCATGAAAAGCAAATGATTGAAGGAGCCAAGACTCTTAAAAGAGTGAGAGATAGCCTTGGGACGAGAGACATTAGTTTGGGAAAAGAACTGAAAAAACTAGGAAATGATAGGGGATGATGCAGAGGGGATTTTCAGTGAAGGGGTGGAAACGGGGCCATAACCTTTTCTCAAAGGTCTTTTATTCAACAAGCAATGACTGGACTCTAATGCCATGATACTTTTGTAGCTGCCTTGCTACGAGGTAGAACTGGAAGTTCACCATTGCGCAGTGACAGTACTCATGATGCAGTCTGGAAGCAAAGTCATCCACATGTGCAAAGGTTGCCCCGAGGTGGTCCCTTGACCCTCGAGCTGACCATGAAAGACAACGAGTCAGCCATGCAGTTGGAAAGAAGGGCTTGTGGCTGCACCCGTTTGCTTCTGGCGACCACATTACACAGAGAAGCAATGTGTGTGTTTTGTTTTCTTTTTTGCTCGGGAATTGAACCTAGGTCTCCGGCATGGCAGGCAAGAATTGTGCCCCTGAGCAACATCACACTGCCCTCCCGTGTGTTTTTGACCTTGACACCTGCAGGCAGCACTCTCTTTGTTGCTACCTCCCCATGACAGCAGTTCAAGAAAACCATTATCCAGTTGTTTATCATCTGGATCATAGTAATTTCATCATTTTGTTCTAAATGGGGATGATAGAAGGGCTGCATGAAGGTTACTTACAAAAGTCAGTGTATGTAAAGCACTTTGCTAGTTGGCATGTAATAAGAGCTGTTATGGTTTTACTATTATAATTATTATTATGCTGTTTACATATAGTTTCATTCAAACCTCTAAACCGAGATTAGTAGACCTCTAGACAGTAGACAAAGATTCAGTTTGATAATAACAAAACTCTCTCATGAACTATCATTAAACAAATCTTTCATTGAGGAACTAGGATTCTTTTTATTTCTCCATTTCCACCTGTGTTTGGGTATTTTGAAACAGCTCACAAGTAACATTTGAGAGATATTTGTAGAATATTTGTACATATTTGTAGAACCACCATTATTTGTCCCTATATCATGATTTAAGAAATAATAATTTGTCCTATCATTCTTTAAGGTTGATGTTGGTTTTCATTTTATACTATTTTAATGTCTTCTGAGACTGTAACATTAATTGATGGATCAATTTATCATCCATCCTTAATGTTATTTATTGTGTGTCTGGGTTTTCCATTTGTCATTCTTGGCAAAGAACCAGCCCATGATTTTATTTATTAAGTCCTTTTGTTGTTTTATATTTCATTAATTTGTACCTTTGTCTTTATTCATTCCTTCCTTTTACTTTCTTTTCACTTTTCTTAGTTGAATTTTTTTTTTATAAACTTTTGTTAGTTGAATTTTTATCCCATTATTTTCTAATAAATGCATTTAAGGCTATAAATTTCCCTCCGAGTACTGTTTTGGCTACATCTATAAATTTTGATTATAGTGTTCTCTTAATCTTTATTTCTAAATAGGCCTTAGGATTTGATTTCTGTTTCCTTTGATTTCTGTTGGAGAATTCTGCAGAATTTCAAAATGGATAGTTAAATGATAGTCTTTGGCTGTTGCTTTGTTGCTGATATCTTCTCATCTTCTAGTCAGACTTTGGCTCATTTGCAACCATGTGTAACATTCATTTGTTCTGTATTCAAAATGTGGCATAGATGATTTCTGTATCTTAGAATATATCATGATTTCTTTGTAGCTTAATACTTGATTGATTGTTGGTGTATGTTCCATACTTGAAGTATTTATGTTCTGTTTTAATTTCTTCCGTGTTTCCATTTTATCTTTTAAAATCTCAGTCATTAATTGTTCGTCTTCATCTCCCACCTCAACTTGTTAAAGTGTCCCAGGGCTTCATCTTTCAGGTGGTTAGCACTCATTTCCTGAGGAATCTCATCCAATCTACTGGTTTTAAGTCCCATCTTTATGCTGATAGTTCCCAAGTTTTATCTCTACAGTGGACTTTTTCCCTGAACTTCTGATGTATTTATTAACTACTTACTCATATGACTGATATCCACCTCCAATTTAACATGCTTCTTTTTTCTTTTCCTTTTTTCTCTTCTTTGGAACTGATTTGTTTTCTCATTCCAGTTTTTCCCACTTAATAGTTTGCAAGTTAAACACTCCTTTTCTGTTCTCTTATTGGTTCCTATAGAAATTGTATTAATCATTAGCTTACCCAGTTAATTAAGATCTGAATAATATGGAGAATTTGGGACACTGTAATTCTCTTTATTCCTCCTCTTGGTTGTTGTATTATTGTTATTTTGTATTTTAATTCTATCTTTTTTTTTTAACACTGTAAGACATCATCATTATTATTTTATACACTCATGATTAGATATACCCAGGTTTGTTCTTCTTTTTGTTTCCCAGATTTTCTGCTGGGAATCGTTTTCTTTTATCCTGAAGTTCATCCTTTAGACTTTGCTTCATTGTGGACTGTTAGTGAAAAACTTAGTTTGTGTTTGTGTGAATTTGTCTTTAATTTGTTTTCATTCTTTTATTATTGAACTAATGATTACTTAATATTGCAAAAATTAAACTGCTACACAGAACAAATGAATGTTACACATGGTTGCAAATGAGCCAAAGTCTGACTAGAAGATGAGCATTCCAGAGCAAGAAGCATCCTTTTAACTTGGGTAATTAGGCATGCAGGCAGGCCATCATAACATCTTTGCAAAAGTGAAAAAGAAAAGGACGTGAGTCCCAACAACCTGAAGATATAAAATAGGACTTTTTTTTTTCACAGTAATGAGCTATTAATATTTTTAAAACATGTGTTTAAACATCCCTACCATTAGAAGAACATGCTTTGACCTTTTTCAAGTAGTGATTATATGTATGTATTAAGTCATTTAATTCACTCTTTATAATTTGCTTTCACTCTTAAAAGATATTTTTTCTTGGGGAATTATAGATTGATATCGCTGATAGCATTTTACTGTCTTCCGACTTCAATTTTTACTGCCCACTGTCAGTCTAAGTGTTGCTCCCTTGAAAATAGTGTTGTTGACCCCCTCCCATATTTTTTAAAAGAACTTCTATTTGATGTTCTATACGTTAAATACTACATGCCTAGATTTGAATATCTGTTTGTTTATTGTTAGGATTTCTTGGCCTTTTTGAATAGACGCTCTAGGAAACCCTCAATTATCATCTCTTTATATAATTACTTTGTCTTACCCTCTTAGAACCCTTGTTCTAAGCTCTGATTAGACATTTGTTAAATTGTTTCACTCTCTCCTGTCTCGTAACCTATCGTTCATATTTTTCATACCTGTATTTCCTTGGCCTCATGCTGGATGGTTTTTGTTTCCTATCCTCAGTTTATTAATTCTACTTTTAACTATGTCTAATTTTCTGTTATGCTTACTCATCAAATTTTATATTTCAGTTTTTAAATGTTTAATTGTTAGGTTTCTACTTGGTGCTTTTTCAGATCCTTTTGGTAATTATTTAGTTTTCTGATTCCTGTTGATCTTTTCAAATTTCTCTTTTATTTCTTTAAGCACAGCAAGCATAGTTGCTTTATAATCCATTTCAGACAATTCTAATACATGAATTTTTGTGGTCTTTTTCTCCTTGGTTGTTTCTGCTGATACTCTCACATGTGCCCTATTTCTTTGAATTAAGACTGAGATAGTATAACCTAGGAATGCCTTGAGTATATAATGATAGTGACTAAATTTTCAAATTAAAAAGTGTTTTTGCATGAGGAAGAACAAAGGAATGTCAATATTGCAAGGTGTTGAAAATAGATGGTCATTCATATTTTAAATTTTCAACTTCTGTGTGAGACTAAAGCAAGAAATGTTTATTTGGTACAAAATTTATATTTTGACTAGTGCATTTCCTAATTTAATGTATGTGGACAGTTTAATTGAACACCAGAAGTACATGGAACCTTGAATAGGGCATAACATTTTGTTGGTTTGTCCAGGTTAGTGTGATCCCCTGATAAACCCAGGGTGATTTGAACAGTGAATAAAGAAGTATTAGCAAAGTCCCCTTGGGGAAATGGGTAGAAAGGGGGCAATTCAACTTCCCCATTAGAAGAATTCCTGATATCCTCTCAAGCAGTGATGCCAACCAAATCAATAAGGCTGAGCCCTCAATCTTGGGGTTTGCCCCTATGAAACTTATTCCTGCAAAGACAGGCTAAGCCTACTAAAGTTTAGACCTAAGAGTCACCCCCAGAGAACCTCTTTTGTTGCTCAGATGTGGTCTCTCTAAGCCAACTCAGCATGAGAACTCACTGCCTTCCCCCCCATGTGGGACATTAACTCCCAGGTGTGTAAATCTCCCTGGCAACATGGGACAGAAAGCCTGGGATAAGCCAGGACCTGGCATCAAGAGATCGAGAAAGCCTTCTTGACCAAAAGGGGGAAGAGAGAAATGAGACAAAATAAAGTGTCAGTGGCTGAGAGATTTCAAACGGAGTCGAGAGGTTATCCTGGAGGTTTTTCTTATGCACTATACAGATATACCTTTTTAGTTTATGGTGTATTGGAGTGGCTAGAGGGAAGTACCTGAAACTGTTGAGTTGTGTTCCAGTAGCACAAGATTCTTGAAGACAATTGTATAAAGACATAATGTTTACTGTGTGACTGAGTGATTGTGAGAACCTTATGTTTGATGCTCCTTACATCCAGGGTTTGGACAGATGAATAAAAAAATTTGGATAAAAATAAATAAGGGATAAAAGGTAAAATAAATTGGATAGATGGAAACACTAGTGGGCAATGAGAAGGAGGGGTGAGGAATATGGTATGTATGAGTTTTTTCTTTTCTATCTCTTTTGCTGGAGTGATGCAAGTGTTCAAAATATGATCATGGTGATGAATATACAGTGGTGAATATTGTGAGCCATTGATTGTACATCATGTATGGAATGTTTTTATGCCAAGAGTATATGTTTGTATGTTAAGTTTTTACAATAAAAATATTATTAAAAAACAAAAATAGAGCCCAGGAGCAAGGGACCAGCAGATGCCAGCCACATGACTTTCAAGCTGACAGAGGTGTTCCTGACCCATCAGCCTTCCTTGAATTAAGGTATCTTTCCCTGAATGCTTTGGAGTCGACATTTTTATAGGCTTAGAACTGTAAACTTGTAACTTACTCAATTCTCCCTTTTAAAAGCAGTTCTAATTCTGGTATATCACATTCTGGTAGCTAGCAAACCAACACAGCAAGTCCTTCACTACACTTTTTTTTAACATCGTCAGACACCAGGAATTGAACCTGGGTCTCCGGCACAGCAGCGAGAACTCTGCTCCTGAGCCACTATCCCACCACCCTCCTTCACTGCTTTTGTGTGCACATGTTTAATAGTTAGTTGTTTCCAACAGAGGAATGATGTGGATGCTCGTCAGCCATATTGGGGAAATGAGAAAGCTTTGGTGTCCATTTGCCATACTAAGTAATTTTTTTTTTCCAGAGCTCAAAATTGTATTCTAAAAATGTCAGTCTATTTAAGCAGTTCCAAAAATGTAGCAGGTAGCTCCCTTCATGGTTATATGATAATAGTAACAGGAGCTGTCGGAAAGATCGTCTGCTTGCTTGTCATATGTGCTGGTTTGAAATTCTCATGTAACCTAGAAAAAGCATGTTCTTTAATCCTGGTTTAACAGTGTAGGGAGGGATCTTTTTGATTAATTTGTTCCATGGAGCTATGACCCACCCAGTAGTAGATGGGACCTTTTGATTAGATGGTTTCCATGGAGATATGTCTCCACTCATTCAAGGTGGGTCCCTTACTGGAGTCCCTTTAGAGGGAACCATTTTGGAAAAAGCTTCAGAGCTGACACAAACAAGAGACCTTTGGAGATACAGAAGGAAAATGCCCCTGGCGGAGCTTCATGAAACAAGAAGCTGGGATTGAAAACGAGCAGAGATTGCCATGTGCCTTCCCAGCTGAGAGAGAAACCCCAAATGTCATCAGCCCTTTCTTGAGTCAAGGTTTCTCTCTCTGGATGCCTTAGTTTGCGACATTTTTATGGCCTTGGAACTTAATAAGTTTCCTTTATAAAAGCCAATCTATTTTTGGTATATTGCATTCCGGCAACATTAACAAATCGATACACCATGTAATAGGTAGTGACTGAGCCTCACATCAGTTCTGTGAGTGTGTTTTCATCCCTCTTTCCTGGTCATTTAGCCCAAGTTTAGGGTAATTGCATTGTTTGCCCAGTTTTATATAGTTAGCAGTTAATGGAATTTAGCTTTAAAATGAGGTCTGTCCAACCCCAAACCCCGTATGTTTGGCTAACCCCATGCTGCCTGTAGTCAGGTCATGCCCAGTGAACTGTGAAGACCTTTAAACCCACATTTGGTTCAGCTATGGATATTATACTTAGTAAATTCAATTTAACCTAGAACCACCTAAGAAAATATGAAACTAAAACAGTTCTTTTTCAATTTTTAAAAAGTCTAGAAATCTTTTTTTATTTTATCAGATACATTGAATGCATGAAGATGTATACTTTTTTCTTTGATATTCTGAGTAATTTTTTTCTCAATTCAAAATGTCATATTTTCTAAAATTGTAGGAATGTAAGTTATATAGTTTATAAAAATTTCTCTAGCCAGGTAAGTAACATTTGATATAGATGATAAAAATGAACTAATTACCTGTTGAAACTATAGTGTATTTGATCTGCATGCCTGATTGTCACACGAGCAAATTACCAGTGTTTTTAATCATTTGTTTTCTGCATTAAAACAATTGCCTAGAAGCATTTAATAATAAAAAAATAATTGTTAGTGCTTTGTGCTTCTCAGGGCCACAAACTATATAACTGTTAAGTTATACAGACCAATTTAAGAAATAAAAGTTTAATTTTTGTGTAATTTATACAGGAATTTTAGTTAACTTTTATTAACCAGTTAATAGTGACTCAAAACCTCCACCTCGCTTGTTCGCGGGTCAAGGTTTATGCAATGGCAAATAAGGTTAAAAAATTCACACCTTATTATCTTGTGACTAGTGTAGCTTGGAGGGACAAAGAGCATAAAAAGTAAAAGTAGGTCATCTACAAGGGCTGTAAATTTTTATCTGTACAGCCCCCAAAACCTACATCATTTCTTCTTGGTAGAGAAGTTGAAAACCCTGTTCTGTCGAACAGTAGTTTTTCTCCTAAGTAATAGTATTTTTAGAACCCTGATTAGAAAATTTCTGAGATGTTAGGAAGTATTAAACATAGTGATTAGAAAATCAGCCTACAGGAAACAATTCAAAATGATTGATAGGAT
The DNA here is from genome assembly GCA_004026745.1 of Myrmecophaga tridactyla. Lineage (NCBI taxonomy): Eukaryota > Metazoa > Chordata > Mammalia > Pilosa > Myrmecophagidae > Myrmecophaga > Myrmecophaga tridactyla. The sequence goes on from PVIY010016383.1 coordinate 19,352, forward strand.
CAAAAACTACACAGTTGAATTTTTTTTTAAAGCCATTCTATAGTCAGTTTACTGCTGTGTTACTTTGTAAGTCTTTTTAGATTACCACTATTCTCTATTTACACCTAAAAATCTCAGTATTCTTGTCTCTTCACATGACCAGAATGTACACAGATGAAAACAGGCCCAAAACTAAGATTTTAAAATAGCTTGTGAATTGAATTCATTAGCGAAAACTCAGTAAGTAAATGTACTTATCACAACCAGAATTTTGATTACCAGCAGACAGTATATTTATATCTTTTTTGATTCTATTGAAAAATTAAGCTCTCCTCCTAACAGGCCGGAGAGCTGGGACTTATCCTAGCTTAAAGAATCAGCTGAATTAGTGCTTTTGGGTCTTCCTTCTAAGAGATATGCATATTTGACAAAATAAAAAGCAGCAATTAAACTCTTTATTCCAATAATGATACATATCTCCTCTAGTTCCAAATTATATTTCAGTATGTGAAGAATTTTCTTGCAATTCCAAATAGTATATACTTCCAAGAACATTGTACTCCTGAGTGACATTTTGATGAATCTTTCTACACCATTCCAGTTATTATATTGGATATCTGAAGGATAGTCTTTTCATCCACAGGTGTACTTTTAACTGCTTTTTATTCATCATCCACTCAGATCTTCTGTGTTTAAGACCCTGAGTGAGCACACAGGATACATCTGAGAACATAATAGCCCCTGCTCTCCTGGAATTTACCTTCTGACTAGAGATGTGTCGATTTTATTGGGTGTTCCCAGCTGCTGAGTTTTTCTGTTACTCATTGGAGTGTTCTCTGACAGTTTCACTAGTTGGACTCTTCCCCTTACCAGAGGCCATTCTACATCAGCGGGAGGCAGGGATGGCTTTTTCTCACACCTGCTGTGCCCTAGTCCTCTGCTCGCCTTCCGAAGCCAGCCCTCCCGCCCAGCTTGGTGGTCGGCCTCTGACTTCCCAGTTTCCTCCTTCCCTGAAGCGCAGCCCCCAGCCGGCCCTTCAGGCCCGTCTCGCCCGGAACCCAGTCCTCCCGGCTTGCCTTCTGCCCTCGCTCCCGCACTGCCAGTACCCTGGACTCAGGGTTTTCGGCTTTCCTGGACTTCCTCATGTTTATTTAAGTTTATTCTGGCTTTGTTACCGCTCTCCGATTCGTCCTCCTCTCCTTGGCCTTCGTGGCTGCTACAGCGGCCCCATATCCCCTGCCTCCGACACCCTCCTGGCTCCTGCCCACTGGTTCAGCCCGCTGGCTTCCTGCAGGTCGAGAGCCCCTCTCTCACCAGTGGTGCCCTCCAGGCTCATCCTGCAGCCACCCACCCTCATCCCAGTTCTTACAGCGCTGTTTCTCTACCACTTGATTTTATTCCTGCCTGTGTAGGACCTTGAATTGTTGTTTAGTATTTTGTTGATTGTCCTTTTTTTTCAGTAGGAAGACAGTTGCTGAGTGCCTGCTGTGTGGAGAACAGGGCGGGAGCAGCCGGAGTTAATGAGGCGTGCCCTGGCTTGGCCCCGTCTTGTTCCTCGCGGTTGCTTAGCTGACTGTCGTGGGGCTCCTGGCCGCCTGGCGCGGTCCTGAGCCCTCACGGTGGCGCGCGTTCGCACTGGGAAAGCTGGGTGTCAGGCAGCTAGGTCGCTCGCCCAGCCTCGGCTCCTGTGGCAGGGCCGTGACCCAGCCTGCACCACTGCTTGCAAACTCGTGTGCTGAGCCACCCGACTTGGCCATGATGCCAGGGAGGGAGCACCACGGCCTGACCCAGGCCAAGGTGAGGTCCTGCATCAGAGCCGTGTGACCGGCTCGGGAGGTACCGCTGCCTTTCAGGAGAAGGCAGGCTCACTTCCACATGGGGAAGTCACAGGCCTTTGGGAGGGTTTACAAGTTGGGGAGTCCCAGAGAGAATTTGTGTTCCACGAGACCACAGTGTTCCGAGCATCTTACCAGCAGGAGGAACGGTTTGGGGAGCTGGGTCGGGGGCGCTTGCATTGGTGGCAGGGAGTGTGTTGTGCAGGCAGGTGTGGCTGAGGACAGAAGACACTTGGATGGTGAGGGAAGATGGCTGACCACAGTCTATAGGCAGCTGAGTGCGCTTTTGAAATGGGTCACTGCACTGGTGTGTTAGGCCAACGTGGACAAAAGGCCCATTAGAAAGTTATTGCAGTGGTCTGAGTACAAGGCAGTGAACACCTGAACTCGGTAGCTAATGGGGGACATGGAGACCAGGGGACGATTTTACTAAGGCCAGTCTTCTAGATCTGTCGCCCGGTCAGGTGTCCAGGATGGCAGGGGTGGCTGGAAGAGGCAGGTCCATAAGCAGAAGCCGGGAGTAGTCTGGAGGCGCTTTGTGTGTGTGTCAGGGGCTGGCGTGGGGGTGCAGAGCGTACAGTAGCCGTGGGCATACAGGGTCGGCATCTAGAAGGCAGGAGTGACGTAGACTTGACGGAATCCTTACAGATGAGGCTTTCGCACACTTGGCTGAGAACTGATAGCTGAGAGCAGGGAAGCCTGTAAGGGGATAGGAGGAGGGATAGGCACCTGAGAAGGTATATGCTCCTCACATAGGAGGCAGGAGGAGGAATAGGCACCTGAGAAGGTATGTGCTCCTCACATAGGAGGCAGGAGGAGGATTAGGCACCTGAGAAGGTATGTGCTCCGCACATAGGAGGCAGGAGGGGGATTAGGCACCTGAGAAGGTATGTGCTCCGCACATAGGAGGCAGGAGGAAGAATAGGCACCTGAGAAGTTATGTGCTCCTCACATAGGAGGCAGGAGGAGGAATAGGCACCTGAGAAGGTATGCGCCCAAAGGAAGGAGGACCAGAAATTGCCGTGGGTGCAAACAGAGGTGAGAGCGAGGAGCGAAGCCCAGGAGGTCACTGCTGCTGGGCGCTGTGGGTGTGGGTTCAGGAGCCTGGGACCAGGCGTGGGGTGCAAAGGAAAGCAGCAAGGAGACCTTTCTCCTGTCACATGCGTTCATGTTTTTCACAACTAAACTGTAAGCCCTTGGAGAACTGAAAAAAATAAAACAGCAACCTTCCTTGTCTTCTCTTTGATTTTGTTTTTGTTTTTAATCCAGAACAATGTTTGGTATTTAGAAGCTACACTTAGATGCTACCTTAGAACTGGACGAAGGGGCTTTTCTTTTATGCAGAAGGTGAGGCCAGGAAGGTCGAAGCAGTGACCTGAGGTTAATTAACCAGTTAGCAGCAAGACCTGCATCCCAGACCTGATTCTCAGCTCTGTGCTTTTCTTGCCATAGTATGAATCTGTTATATGACAGTATCAACATTTATGTATCATTTTGTAGTTTATAAAATGCAAAAACGTGTACAAAGAAAAGACATATGAGTACCCCCTTAGAAAATATCGACAGTTTTAGGAGAAAGAGATAAGAAATAATAAGTAGTATTTGTTATCTCCTTTATTTTTCACCTCATCTCTCTGAAATAAGTAATTTGTCATACCCACTTTGCAAGGGAATGACGTGAGACCCAGAGAATTTAGACAACTTGCGAAGGTCGCACAGTGGAGCCCAGTGCTCAAACACAAATGTCATAGCTCAGGTTATCTTGTTCTTTTCAAATACCACCTGATAAAGAAGATTCATAAAATGAATACCATCAGAAACTACTTATAAGGTCACAGCATCTGACCTCAGTGAAGCTATGTTTTCTTTGGGGGGGGGGGGAGTATAGCAAATTGCTCAAGTTCTAATTGGACCATCTAAACTGGTATTTTCATGTATGTGTAATTTTACCAAGGACCGGATTAGGGTTAGATTCTTAGAAGTGAGTCATTAAACAAACTTTCCAGAGACAAAACTCGTCCTCCCCAGATGGATAGTGGCTGGTGGTTGGCTTCCTCCCAAAGTCTGCCAGGGCTGAGTCACCCAGCAGCGAGGAGGGAAGCTGGCAGCCTCTCTCCCCATACATGCAGCTCTGGGCTCACCAAACCGAGAGTCTCCATGTAAGTTTGAGCAAAGTCATTGACATCAATAGTTGATAGTAAATGTCTGTCTTTAAATGAAGAAAAAAGATGCTCTTACTGTCAAAGGAGTACTGAGATCATTAGAAAGCTTTGTTTATGCATTACCATTTGGGCTGCATTTCAATTCCTTGTAAATGATTTCTTTCTGGAGGGGACCAGATTATTTCTGGGAAAGTGTGGAGGTTTTGGGGAGTTTTGTTCTATTTATTAAAGAGCAAAATAACCCTTAGACTCTGTTTAGTTATAATGATATTTTAAAATTGAGTATTTATGGTATGCTGTACGTATTAAAATGCTATTAATGTATGTGCTGGTTTGAATCTATTATGTACCTCAGAAAAGTCATGCTTTAATCCTGACCCAGTCTTGTGGAATCAGTTGTTTCTTTTAATCCCTATTCAATACTGTAAATTAGAAGCCTGATTAGGTTATCTCCATGGAGATGTGGCCTGCCCAATTGTGGGTGTGACCTTTGAGTAGATAGAGATATGACTCCGGGTGAGTCTTGATTAGCTTACTAGAATCCTTTAAAAGAGGAAACATTTTAGAGAAACCTCAGAAATGGCAGAAACAAGAGAAATGATAGAAGCCTCAGAGACAGAAACGTCAAAGCAGAGCTGACACAGATGCAGACATATGGAAAACAGAGACACGGATGTTTGGAGAAGCTTGGAGCCCAGCAGATGTGGCCATTAGATGTTGAGCAAGCCAGAACCTGGCGAGGCAGATGCCAGCCACGCGACCCCCTGTGGACAAAGGTGCTCCTAAACCATGGACCTTCCTTGAGCGAAGGTAACCTCTTGCTGGTGCCTTAATTTGGATATTTTCACCGCCTTAGAATTGTTAACTTGTGACTTATTAAGTTCTCCCCTTTTGAAAGCCATTCCAGTCCTGGTATATCGCATTTTGACAGCTTAAAAACTAACGAAATGTTTATTAGAGCACTATAACAAAGCTGTTCCACCCCCTGAAATGTCAGAGTGAAATCTGTAAATAGATCTGAAAATAAACCTTCATCCATATTAAGGATGTAACTACAATTCAGTAATCTTCACTGCGAACAGTTAGGTTAAAGAACATGATGGTACCTGTGGGAAAAAACAAATTTTTTTTGACTCGTTAATAAATCTCACCACTTAGCAGTATCATAAATTCGTAGGTCTTGAAATTAATATTATTTCAACTGGTTTGAATCATTTTTCTAGTTTTTAAAAATAATGGATAATAATGGATTGCTGTAGTTGACAAGGCTTGAATTTTAGAATTAGATTTTTTTGTCAGTGCCTTAAAAATCTAAAATAATAGTGACTTTAGAAAGAGAGAAGTTGATTTTTCTTCCATATAAAAGTTGGAAGGTAGGAAGCCATCAGGAGGTGAGGCTTCTCTATCTCTCTACTCTCTCTACCTCCCTCATGGGCCTCCTACTGCTGCGACCTCCCCACCCTCTGTGGCCTCCCCCCGCTACAGCAGGCACTGTCTCTCAGTTTTGCTTGCATCCCATTGACCAGAACTTAGTCACACAGTCAATCCCAGCAAGCATGTGAAAGCAGGGATTCCCCCTACCCCATGATGTCAACACTTCTTTTCAACATGAAGAAGTTAATAATGGCCATTGCCCAAATATCCCTAAAGAGTGGGAGACAGATCAAAGGAGAAAGGAGTTGTATCAGAGAAGGTAGGATTTAACAAATGAGTATTTCCACTGAATTATTATATTGATATTTCTTTTTAGTCTCCAGTGTCTTAGAGCAGCTAGAAGAAAACACCTGAGGTAATTGAACTGTGGCTCATATCATACATACATTGAAATTTGTTCTAAAACTGGAAATATACTTGGAAATTTATCACTTTTTGTATATGTATTTCACCAGAAAAAAAAGTTGTGCCCTTGAGTCTGCAGCCAGGTGAGTATGAGCCTCCTGCATGAAGCCTCAGGCCAAAGACCTGCCCTTCTGTGTCAGGAAGAGGAGAAAAATTTCTTGTCCAGAACCATTAAAACCCTAAGTGCTCTGGCAGAAACCAGTGCAAAAATTGTTCTCTAGCCTTACCCCCAAACTCTAGACATTTGGGGCTAAATTATGGGGATTGAGGTGGGGAACCTCAGTGAGGTTTTGTTCACAGTCAAAAATCATGAACTTCAAAGGCAGTCAACAAGTGTAACGAAGATAAGAGAACCAATGTGAAAGAAACATGAAATTACTTTTATAATTGTTAAAGAGTTAAAAGAGGACTAAAGCAATAATGAAAGAACATAACAGGATAGGTAAGAAATAGAACTTCTAAAAATGAAATGTTCATTGTGATTTTTTAAATTGTTGGATTAAACTGCTGAAGCAAGAATTACTGAAATAGAGGATGATCTGGCTAAAGCACCCAGAATATAGAATCAAGAGATAAGAATGGAAAAGTATAAGAATGGCCAAGAGACATGGAAAATACAACGAGAAAGGACAACATATATCTAATGACAGCTACAGAAAGAGAGAGTGGGGAGATGCAGCATTATAATAAGATTATCACTGAGATTTTTCCAGAATTGACAAGAGGCACGAGCCCTTATATTTGAAAAGTGCAGTGTCTGGAAGAGGCTTTTTGCCAGTTCCAAAGTATTATGTACCCCCAGAAAAGCCATGTTTTAATCTTGATTCAGTCTTAGGAGGGCAGCTATTTCTTTGAATCGTGACTAATACTGTAGGCTGGAAACTTTTGATTAGATTATCTCCATGGAGATAATGGCACGCCCTATAATTGATACGACCTTTTGATTAGATGGAAATGTGACTCCACCCATTCCAAGTGGGTCTTAATTAGTTAACTGGAGTCCTTTAAAAGAGGAAACATTGGGCGGGCCACGGTGGCTCAGCAGGCAGGAATGCTTGCCTGCAATGCCAGAGGACCCGGGTTCATTTCCTGGGGCCTGCCCATGTAAAAAAAAAAGAGGAAACATTTTGGAGAGAGGACAGAGTAGATTTGGCACAAATGCCAACACTTGGAGAACAGAGACACAGATGTTTGGAGATTCTTGGAGCAAGATGGCGGCTTAACAACGTGCACATTTTAGTTCGTCCTCCAGAACAACTACTAAATAACCAGAAACAGTACAGAACAGCTCCTGGGGCCACGTCAGTGACCAGACACACAGCGTACCCCAGTCTGGACCAGCTGGACCGGCTGCAAGCCCCCACAGAACCGTGAGTTCCCCAAACCCCAGTGGCCAGCGCCCCTCCCCCACAGGCTGCTTCCCAGAGGGGAAAGGAAAGAGACTTTAACAGCAGCAGGGGCTGAGCACAATCAGATGCCAATTATGGAATTAATTAACAAATTCTGACTCCTAAAAATAGGTCCCCGGCTTAGGTGAACCTGGTCAAAGTGGAGGTTGCTCATTTTTGCCCCGGTGCCAAGGGGCCAGGGCTGACGGAAAAAGGGGAAAAAAAAAAAGAAGGAAACAGAGGTTTTTGTGGCTGTGTTTCTACAAAGGCTTGACTGCCTTTGGATATAGCAGCAGGACTTCTCAGGCTGCAACTGCCCCAGGCATAGGCAGAAGTGAGCTATTTTGGGGGCCTTGTCTGGAGCCTGTGCCTTCCCCAGGGGAGGGGTGAAGCCCAACTCAGGTGGAATCCCTCCCTCAAGGAATTCAGACACCAGGGCTTGGTAATTTGAAGCCATTAAAACCAGCCTACAACCTCTCCTCTGTCTCTACCATGCCCCCAGCGGGGAGAGTCCGCCAAAGTTAAAGGTACCACATCATCTTATGCTGGTGGGACCTGCAGGCAGACAAGCACCACATACTGGGCAGGATAAGAAAAACAGAGTCCAGAGACTTCACAGGAAAGTCTTTCAACCTGCTGGGTCTCGCCCTCAGGGAAAACCGATGCAGGTGACTCTTTCCTCCTGATAGGAGGCCAGTTTGGTCTGGGAAAATCCGACTGGGGTCTGTAATATCTAAGTAGACCCTCCTAAGGGTGGGGTGGGGGGGAAGGCACCATACAAGCAGGGCAAGAAACAAGAAAACAAGAACTGAAAAATTCTCCTCTGTTAAACAAAACCTAAGCTAGAGGTCCAGATGAAGCTGAACTGAATGTCAAAGAACAGATAGACAACAAATTCATCCAGCAAGAAAACCCTGGGTAAAAGAAGTGAAAGCAATCTCCAGAATAAACTAGTTGAGGTAATTAAATGCCTAGACACCAGCAAAAAATAACAAATCACACTAGGAAAATTGAAGATATGGCCCAGTCAAAGGAACAAACCAACAGTGCAAATGACATGCAGGAGCTGAAACAATTAATTCAGAATGTACGAACAGACATGGAAAACCTCATCAAAAACCAAATCAATGAATTGAGGGAAGATATAAAGAAAGCAAGGAATAAACAAAAAGAAGAAATCGAAAGTCTAAAAAAACAAATCACAGAACTTATGGGAATAAAAGTCAAGGTAGAAGAGATGAAATAAACAATGGAAACCTACAATGGTAGATTTCGAGAGACAGAACATAGGATTAGTGAACTGGAGGACGGAACATCTGAAATCCAGCAAGAAAAAGAAAATATAGGGAAAAAAATGGAAAAATATGAGCAGGGACTCAGGGAATTGAAAGATAATATGAAACGCATGAATATACGTGTTGTGGGTGTCCCAGAAGGAGAAGAGAAGGGAAAAGGAGGAGAAAAACTAATGGAGGAAATTATCACTGAAAATTTCCCAACTCTTATGAAAGACTTAAAATTACTGATCCAAGAGATTCTTGGAGCCCAGCAAACATCACCATGATATGTTAAGCAAGCCAGAACCTGGAGAGAGCCAATGGAAGCCAAAAGGTGAAAGCCAGTCCCGGAGAAGCAAAGTGAGGAACCCCTACAGGAACTGAGGCTGAAAGCAACGAAGTCCGGGATCAAGGGACCAGCACATGACTGTCCAGCTGACAGAAGTGTGCTTGACCCATCAGCCTTCCTTGAATTAAGGTATCTTTCCCTGGATGCCTTAGTTTGGACATCTTTATAGGTTTAGAACTGTAAACTTGTGACTTATTAAATTCCCTTTTTAAAAGCCTATTCTGTATATTGCATTCCATCAGCTTACAAACTAAAACAAGGATGAATAAAAACAAATCTACATCTAAACAAATCAAGGAGAAACTGTTGAGTATTAAAGCAAATAGCAAATCTTAAAAAACTTCAGAGAGAAAAAGGATCTTCACTAATACTAATAGCCATCTATTCATCTACAACAAAAGATATCAGAAGAAAGTGGAAAAATATCTTCAAAATGCCAAAGGAAAATAATTGTCTGCTTAGCCATTTTATGCAGTGTTATTTATAAAATAAAGGTATTTTCAGATAAACTAAAACTTGCAATTCGCACTCATAGACCATTACTATGAAGACTACAGAAGATGTGCTTCAGCAAGAAGTACCTTGCCTATAGAAGGATGAAGACAACAGCAAGAAAAGAAAAGATAACAAGGGGGAAAAGTAAATATATAAAACCAAAGTATTGACTGTGAAAGAAATTATTGTAACGATGAAGACGAATTTGGAGGGTGTAAAAGCAAAATGGAATTAGATGGGAGAACTTGGAAGATGGGAAAAGAGAATCAGAAAGAAACACATTAGCAGCCTTGTATTGGTGGAAAGGAGATAGAGAAATGAGCGTAAGACTTTCTCAGTGATTGTTTTGGTTTGCTAAAGCTAATGGAATGCAACATACCAGAAATGGTTTGGCTTTTATCATTGAAATTTATTCATTTACAAATTTACAGTGCTAAGACCATAAAAATATCCCAGTTATGGCAATAACAAGACAAAACAGTCTGTGAGGAAGGGCACCTGGCAACCCGGGTTCCTCTCACATGGGGCGGCTCATGGTGATGTCTGCTGGTCCTTCTCTCTGGGTTTGGTGTCTGCTTTCAGTGGCCTTCTCTCTCAGCTCTGATGGGTCCTTTCTTAGCATCTCCCATTCATTTCTCTCTAAGCTCTCTTTCTCCCTGTGTTTTTGCCTTTTATTGTCTCATAAAAGACTCCAGTAAAGGATTAAGACCCACCTTGAATTGGGTGGGCCACCTCTCAATTGAAACAATCTAACCAAAGTTCCCACCCATAGTAGGTCTGCGCCTACAAGGATGGATAAAAAAACGTGTCTTTCTCTGGGGTACATCACAGCTCCAAACCAATACACTGATTGATTGTGTTAAAATATATAAGGACATCTACTAATAAAACTAGAATGTACAACTTTCACACCAGTTGTGGGGGGGGCTGCTTGTTCAGTCAAATAGAATGTAGGTGAAGAGAAAGAATAAAAGGAAACACATGGTAAGTAGAGAGCATAAATTGAGATGGAGAATGATTCCAAATATTTCAAGAATCAAAATAAATGAAACAGGCTAAAATTCATAATTGACAGTTCTCCAGAGGAATTCACCAGACTTTTAAAGATCAGATAAACTCTGTCTGATCTACATTGTTCTAACATAGAGAGAGGGAAAACTCTGAAACTCTTTCTAAAGTTGATGTGAATCTCAATTTCAAAGTCAATTTAGAGTAATATGAAAAAATAGAATAAGAGAATACCTCCTCTGCAGAAAGGTCGCTGGCATCTGGGACACCTCGGTCACGTGGGAAGGCAGATGGCTGGTGTCGGCTGCTCCTTCTCTCGCTGGTCTCCTTGCTTTCCAGTTCTGGCCTCAATGCCTCTTCTGGTTCCTGTGCTTCTCTGGGGGCTTCCCTCTCTCTGCTCTCTCGGGTTCTCTTGTCTTTCACCCTCTCACAAATGACTCCGGTAAAGGAGGCCTAGAATTGTGCGGGTTACGTTTCAGCTGAAATAATCTAATCAAAAGATCCCACCCGCAGAAGGTCTGCACCCACAGGAATGGGTTAAAAGAACATGGTCTCTTCTGTGGTGCATAGCAGCACCGTGCATCAATAGTTGTAGTGGTTATTTCTTCTTGGTGGATTGCTCCTTTTGTTAACATATAGTGTCGTTCTTTTTCTCTTATAACAGCTTTGCATTTGAAGTCTATTTTGTCCAATGTTAGTATAGCTATCCTAGCCCTTTTTTAGTTACTGTTTGTATGGAATATCTATCTCCAACCTTTCACTTTCAAATTATTTGTGTCCCTAAATTGAGTCTCTTGTGGACAGCTTATAGATGCATCATACTTTTTATCCATTCTGCCAGTCTCAGTCTTTTGACTGGGGAGTTTAATCCATTAACATTAAATGTTACTACTATAAAGGCAATACTTACTTCAACCATATTATCCTTTGGCCTTTATCTGTCATAACTTACCTTTGTCTCTCTTTTTACCCTTTTAGTTACCCTTACTGATAATCTTTATTTCTATACTCTCCTACAAATCTCTCTTTTCCTTTTAGCATGCAAAACTCTATTTGGTATTTCTTATAGGGAAGGTCTTTTGTTGACCATCTCTCTCAGTTTCTATTTATCTGTGAATATTTTAAACCCTCTCTCATTTTTGAAGGACATTTTTGCCAGATAAATAATTCTTGACTGACAGTTTTTTTCTTTCAGTACCTTAAATATATCATACCACTGTCTTCTCATCTCATAGTTTCTAATGAGAAATCATCACTAGTCTTATTGTAGTTCCCTTGTATGATGAATTGCTTTTCTCTTGCTGCTTTTAGGATTCTTCATGTTTGGTATTTGACATTCTGATTAGTATGTTTCTCAGAGCAGGTCTATTCAAGATTGTTCTGTTTGGAATACATTGAGCTTCTTAGACATGCATCATTTTATGTCTATCACAGTAGTTGGGAAATTTTCAGCCATTATTTCCTTAAATATTCTTTCTGCCCTGTTCCCTTCTTTTCTCTTTCTGGGACAGCCGTGATGCCTATATTTGTTCACTTCATGCTGTCATGAAATTCCCTGAGACCCTGCTCAGTTTTTCCCATTTGTTTTTGTATCTGTACTTCTCTGTGTGTGAAATTTTGATTGTCCTGACTTGTAGTTTAGGACTAGTAGTATTCTAGTTCTTATTCTTTCTTCTGACTATTCATATCTGCTGTTATATGGCTCAGGTGTATTTTTAATCTCTTCTCTTGTGCCTTTCATCCTCATAAGTTCCGTCATACTTTCAATATCTTCTTTTTGCTCACCTAGTGTCTTCTTAGTATCTTTTATCTTCTTAGCCATAGATTTCCTCATCTCCTTGAATTATTTAGATTTATTTGAACATGTTTGATTAGTTCCAAATCTTGTGTCTCCTATAAAGTTTTCAGTTGTTTCTTTGACTGGGCCATATCTTCCTGGTTTGGAATGGCTTGTAACTTTTTACTGATGTCTAGGCATGTGATTATCTTGTTGAGTTTATTCTGAAGTTCAGTTTCCCTCACTTTCCTAGAGTTTAATTTTGATGGGCTTTATGTTACGGCTTTTCTTTAGCACTTGATTTAACTTGATCTAGACTGTTAAAATTGCCCGTGTTTGACTGATCCGATTTTTTCAGCTCTTCATCTGATTCTTGCCCTGGAAATTCAGTACAGTTTTAAGATTGCATTATTGTTTTATCCCCAGGAGCAAGCTTCCTTTCCTCTGTTCTTTCTCCAAGAATCTTGATCTGTTCTGTTTGTTTTTGTTTTGCCTGTATAGTTTTTTTGTTAACTCTCCTTTTGTTGCCTGTAGCCACTTTTGTCTGGAGGGCAAATTCTGGGAGCAGAGTCACCTGGAGAGGACATTCAATAGGTCAATATTTCTCAGTCAAAACAGAACTAGGGACCCATGAAGTGGGCACAGACCAGCTCCAAAGGGCCCTGGAAAGGGGGTCAGGAAAGATGCCCAGAAGCCTTTTTGATGGCTCCCTAAAGCTGCATGTTACTGGACTGCCCAGCAGATGGCACCCTTCAGTAAACTGTTCCCCAGCCCTACGGAGGCCTGGTGTCCTTGCACCTTCACCGCCTTCACCTCTGCTGGGGCAGGCTGAAGCAGTGGCAGCAGAGGTTCTCCCCTGGGGTGGGCTGACTCAGTGGTTCAGCGCCAGGTCCCAGCGATCTAAATTCACCCATCAAAAGCTGTGATTAGTGCTTGGCCTTGTCCCCATCCCCCTTCTTGGGGAAGGGGGCTTCCACGCCGCCTCTGTCTACAGCAGCCAGCCAGGGACGGGACTGTGGTAGCTCAACTCAGGAGTGGGTGTGGGCGCCAGCCACCACTGCAGAGCAAGTGTCTCAGGTCTTCAGTGCAGGGTCTCAGCCTCTCCGTCCCTCCCTGGATGCTATACCGGGCTCCCCTGGCCTCCCAGCCCCAGAACAGTAATTTCAGACAGTCCCTGCCTGCCCACTCATTGTTTGGGGGAGAAGCAGGTCCTGGAGTTTCCTACTCCACCATCTCGTCTAGAGGAAATTCTCTCTAATGCTTTCGTCTTCTCCTTTGCTTGGGCCATCACTTCCTGTTTTTTTTTATGTTTTGTAAACTTTTGGTAAAACCTGGACCTTTTGATATTTTGATGTGTTTGGAGAGTTCAGTGAGCCGCCTTCTTCACTCGGGGCACATTCTGAGTCTGTGAGTCCCTCAAGCACCACCAGACAGGTTGGCCAGGGGGTGGGGAGCAGGTAGGAATCCTGAGTTGCTGTTGATGGGAAAGTAAATTAATACAATTACTATGGAGAACAGTTTGACAGTATGTAATTGTAGAGTTTGATACCCATATCCTATCGACCAGGAATTCCACTTCTAAGTATATATACTAAAGAAATTCATGCACACATATAGGGAGGAAAGAGTGACTTAGATGCTCATTGCAGCATTCCACTAGTGAAATATTGGAAGTAATGTAAGTGTGGATTCCTAAGAGGTATGAAAGAATAAATAGTATCATTATATAGTGGAATACTGTATAGTAGCTAAAAGAAATGAGCTAGGCTTCCCAAACCCTCAGCCTCCCTCCAGCTAGATTATTTGGGAGTTGAGAAAACCAAAGCTAACATTTGTTGAATATTGTAATTTTCTAGAGACTTAATATATGTCCTTAATTTATAACCTGAAATCCTGGGTTCCAGTGAATTTCCACTATCCAATGATGCCAAACTTCTCCTCTGTTCTGAGACAGCGTGCTCTTTTATTCAAGGTAGGTTCTGCTCCCAGACTTCTTCTCTGTGGAATTCAAACCCTTGAACTACATTGAACATTGAGAACAAAGCCCGCTTCTCCTCTTTCCTCTCTGAAATCCTTATCCCAATTTATTTCCTCCATGTTCCTTCCTGCCTTGTCTAGTTTGGGGCCTGCAGCTGTGACACTGCTCTAACTGTGTATCCTTTTTGAGTGGATGCATCACTTTTCCCTTAGAAAAGCCAGGGAACTTCCACATAGCTGTTGGCGACCATCCAGTGCCCTAGTCCTGCTCTCTCGGGGCACTGAGTCCTGCATCTTTCCATCAGTCCTACTGCCAGGCAGCCAGGTATTCATTCAACGTAACTATTTTAAGTCTGCCAGCTGCTATGTTATGCTAAGAAAATCAAGGAATTTGTCCATATCTTCTCATCCATTTGCTGTCTCGAGTTTTTATTCTCAAGTATTGAAACACACAAAAGAATAACAAAGGACTTTATTTTTTTCTTAAACTTTTAATTTTGAAATAATTTCAAACTTAGAGAACTGTTACAAATATAATACAAAGCCCATAGATGGAACACCAACATATTTTCCCCTCCCCCACCAATACCCAGATCTATCAATTTTAACATTTTGCCCCAATTGCTGTATCATTTTATCTGACCATCTATCTGTCAATCCAGGAAACAACTTTGTTTCGAACTTAAAAAGACAATTGATTGATATTGTTTATATCTAAATGGAAAGCATATCGGAAGGCAGAAATTTTAAGAGAGAAAGTAGAGAAGAAAAAAATATGTCAATTGAATAGCTTTTTATGAGAGTAAGAAAGACAAGTCAGGGAGAGAAAATCAAAACAAATTTTAAGTTAAGAATAAAGTAAACTATCTCGTCTAAAATGCATCCAGTGGTGGACATACAGGCATCCTTGAAGATAGCAAGCTATGCTTTGGTCCCTGAGTGAGATTGGTTTTTATGCTTTATACACCTACTTTCCTTATCCTAAGAACCATTTTTTAGATGTTTAGCATTGGTCTGGAATTGTCTGGGTAAAAAAATGAAAATGTGTTACCCCTCAAGAAGTTGCTCTTAAGCACACATTTCATCTAAGTTTTGTTTTCACCTAAAAGCCCTGAGTGGATTTTGTTTGTGGTTTTTCAGATTAAGTCCCTGAACTTGCAGAGATTAGTGAAGATCTAAATAACACAGAAATTTTTAAAACAAATCATGATTTTATGACTTATTCCTTGTTACAGTGTTTTCCCTTGGTGTATTCCTGTTCTCATCCCTTTTTTTGGGGGGAGGAACGAGCATGGTCCGGGAATCGAACCCGGGCCTCCTGCATGTAAGGCGAGCACTCTACCGCTGAACCACCCGTTCATCCCTTCTTTGTACCTTGCACAGGCCTTTCTTTGCTAATGGTTAACACGGCGTTGTCCCTGATTGTCTTTCAGTCCACTCAGGATGTGTTTTCTGATCACCTACTATGTGCCTTTGGGCTTTGCTTTCGAATTATGTAATATAACTGGAAGGGAAATTATAACGTTTTCTTGATTTATAGAATGTGCAAGTCTTGTCATAACTGTGATGCTGACTAAAATGATAATCCTACTGTAATTTTGTAGAAATACTCAAGATAACCCAGTTGGCTTTGATAATGTGTTTTTATGCTATTCCATGATACAACATATGTGCCCAAGTACAGCTCAGCACGTGTATGGTGTTTCAGTTCATTAAATCTACCAGAATGCAATATACCATAAATGGATTGGCTTTTCTTTTTTTTAACTTTTTTTTTTTATCATATAGTATAACAAATATACAAAGCAAAGAAATAAAAAGGCCATAGTTTTCAAAGCACTCTTCAACAAGTGACTACAGGACAGATCCCAGAGTTTGTCATGGGCTACCATATCATCCTCTCATATTTTTCCTTCTAGCTGCTCCAGTATATAGGCGGCTAGAGGACTTAAATATTTTTTTATTATCACAATCAAATTTTTTCCTTTTTTTTGTGAAAAATAATATACATACAATAAAGCTATAAATATCAAAGCACAGCACCACAATTAGTTGTAGAACATATTTCAGAGTTTGACATGGGTTACAATTCCACAATTTTAGACTTTCACTTCTAGCTGCTTTAAAATACTGGAGACTAAAAGAGATATCAGTTTAATGATCCAGCATTCATATTCATTTGTGAAGTCCTGTCTTCTGTATATAATTCCACCATCACCTTTGATCTTTTCATACCTCTATTTAGGGGTATTTGTACTATGGCAATTCTAAATTTTTTATATTGGAAGGGTCTGTCACTAATATGGTATAGGTAGATGGAACTTTCTGATGTTCTGGAGAGGTTGGGCTAGCTTTCAGGACTTATCTGGATCAGGGACCCATCTTGAGGTTGTAGGTTTTTGGAAAGTTGCTCTAGTGTCTGAAACCCTTGTGGAATCTTCTATATTGCCCTACGTGTTCTTTAGGAGTGACTGGAATGGTCCTGGTTGGGCGTTGGCAGGTTATGATAGGTAGCAAGGTGTAACTGAAGCTTGAGTAAGAGCAACCTCCTGAATAGCCTCTCGGCTTTATTTGAACTCTCTCTGCCACTGATACTTTATTAATTACACTTCTTTTCCCCCTTTTGGTCAGGATGGAATTGTTGATCCCACAGTGCCAGGTCTGGATTCATCCCTGGGAGTCATCTCCCATGTCACCAGGGAGACTTTCACCCCTGGATGTCATGTCCCATGTAGGGTGGATTGGCTTTTATAAAGGGAATTTATTAAGTTATAAGTTAGATTTCTAAGGCCATGAAAAACATCCAAATTAAGGCACCAACACAAGGATACCTTCACAGAGGAAAGGCAGCCGGCAGCCTGGACACCTCTGTCAGCTGGTAAGGCACGTTGCTGGCATCTGCTTGTCCTGGCTCCTGGGTCGTTGCTTCCGACTTCTGGTTGCAGTGGCTTTCTCTCTCTAGGTGTCTGTGGATCCCTTCTTAGCTTTGCAAGGGCAAACTCTAGATATCATATCTTAGCTTCTCTCAGCTCTCTCCAGGTTCCAGGTCCTTCTGGTTCTGTAAGTATTTGCACTTTTATAAATTCTGGATGTACCATAGTTGAGTACAATGGAAAGAGTACTGCGGATTTCTAATTTCCCCTATGTAATTTACTAAGCATATGTCCTGATTTTTTTAAATCCCTTTCATTTCCTTTGGTTTCTGTTGTCTTTTCTCAAATAGGATAATACAGAAAATTTTCTGCCTAAGGACAGTTGTTCCTTTGAGAGGTCTGTTTAACTTTAAGAGCTATAAACCAATAAATAAAAATGTCCCTTGAGGCATGAAAATGTCTCTTTGGTAGATTTCTAATTTTATTAAATGAGAGCTCTGCATTTTGAGCATCACTAATCCTGGAAGAAATGTGTGAGTTATCCACCTCTACTAATGCATCTAGCATTTATTTTCTCACCTCCAAAGGGGTCTATTAAGTTCCCCATCTCCTTTGCCTATAAGTTCTCTCCTTTCCCCCAAACTATTCATTCAGCATTTACCTCTTGAATTTATTATATGCCCAAGGCATTGATAAAATACAAATGAACAGCACAGTCCTAAACTGTAGGGGAATACAGAGAAACAGTTCTCTAAGGAGACTGTCATAATATAATGCAGTAATTTACACGTATAATGGTTGGGGTAGGGAGCAAAGCCGAAAGAGTACTTAAAGCATACCAGGGACTTAAGGAAAGTGCCATCAAGGGAACTTCTTGATGGAGGAGGCAGGGCTGTCAGGTAGACCCTGTGAAGTAGTGCATTCTGGCCACTTGGGTGGCTGCCCATGTCCAGCCAGGAGTTTAGATATCAGAAGTATAAGGCAGGAGGCAGGGTTTATGGTAAAATAGAACTTGAGAGGTAGGCAGGGGCCACATCTTCAGAGGTTGTGCGTAGGAACTTCGAGTTTTTCCTATATGAAATAGGGAACATTTGATGGATTTTAAGTAGTGGAATTATTTGTGATCAAATTTGTGAGATCTTGGGCAAGTTGCATAACCTCTCAGCGCCTCTGTAAAGTGGGGTAGTAGTTGCTTCTAGACTGTTCTGAGAAGTAAGTGAACGGAGATAGGCAGAGCCCTCCGTGCGGTGCCAGCCACATGGTAAACTCCTGGAAGGCCTGTAAAGCACCCTGTGTGCAGACTCTTGCAGCTTTCCAGACTTATATCTCCAAACCTTACTTACCCCACCCTGGCCCCAAGATTCAGCTT
This sequence comes from Myrmecophaga tridactyla, assembly GCA_004026745.1. Taxonomy (NCBI): domain Eukaryota; kingdom Metazoa; phylum Chordata; class Mammalia; order Pilosa; family Myrmecophagidae; genus Myrmecophaga; species Myrmecophaga tridactyla. Next base: position 37,680 of record PVIY010016383.1, read on the forward strand.
CATTGTGACGTTGATTTGCATTTCCCTTGAGGCTAATGATGTTGAGCATCTTTTCATGTGCTTCTTGGCCACATTTACGTCTTCTTTGGAGAAATGCCTATACAGAACTTTCACCTATTTTTAAAATTGGGTTGTCTTTTTGTATTGAGTAGTACGTGTTTTTTATATAATCTGATTACTACGCCTTTATCAGAATATATGTTTTACATCAGAGAAATGCAAATCTAAACCACAGTCAGTTACCACTTCACCCCCTGAAGGATGGCTTTATCAAAAACACAAATAAAAACAACTGTTATGGCAAAGATGTGGAGAAATTGGAACTCTCATATGGTACTGGTGGGGATGTAAAATGTACAGCCTCTTTGGAAAACAGACTGGCAGTTTCTCAAAAAGTTAAACCCAGAGTTACACTATAACCCAGCAGCCCCACTCTTAGGTACATACTTGTATTATTCAGGGTTCTCCAGGGAACCAACAAATGTGTGTGTGTGTATAATGTAAATATTATGAGATTTATTTTAGGAATTGTCTCACATAATTGGGGATTGGCAAGTCCAAATTCCATAGTACAGGCTGCAAGCTGGGAACTCTTTTGAAGTTTTCAATTAATTCCTTGAGAGAGGCTGGTTAGCTGAAGTAGAGAAGGAAATTCTTTTTGACTGCTGAAATCATCAGTTCTCCTTTTAAGGACTTCACCTTACTGAATGAGACTTCTCTTATTTCTGAAGGCAATCTCCATTGTTGATTGTAGATGCAGTCAACCATAGATGCAGTCAACTTAGTGATGATTTAGATCCATGAAATAGCCTCATAAGAACTGAAACCAGTACTTACTTGGCCAAACAACGGGCACCATCACCTGACCAGGCTGACACATGAGCTTCACCACACAGTACCCAAGGGAACTGAAAATATATGTCCTCACAAAAGCCTGGACATGATATTCATAGCGGCATTATTCATAATAGCCCAAAAGTGGACACGGCCCTAATCCATCAGCTGGTGAATAGATAAAATGCACTGCTTGCGTACAATAGGATACTATTCAGCATTGACGAGAATCAAGTACTGATACTGTAGCCATCGTGGATGAACCCTTGAAAACACCATGCTAAATGAAAGAAGTCAGACACAAAAAAGCCACATGTTGTATGAGTCCATTTATGTGCAATGTCCAGAAAAGACAAATATCTAGAGACAGAATTAGATTAGTGGTTGCAGTTGCCTAAGGGTGGAGGCATTGTGGAAAAACCGCTAAGTAGTATGGGATTCCTTTTTGGGGTGATTAAAATGTTGTAAAATTGATTATAGTGATGATTGCACAACTTGTTAATATACTAAAAAACTACTGAATTGTTAGCTTTAAGTGTTGGAATTGATAGTATGTGAATTGTATCTCAATAAAAAAATAAACATTTAAAAAGGAATCAGCCTCTTGCCTCCCTTACCTCTGTCTTTGCGAGAGTGCCTACATGTCCTTTACAGGTGTGTCTAGTAACTTTTCTGCCTTCTTACTCTAAAAAAAAAGGGGAATCAATATTGAATGCCATAAGTGTGGTCATATCCCAAATTTAAGGGTCAAACTAAATAACTTAAAGACCACATCCTATGTAACATGATTCTCAGCTTCTGTATTTTAAATTATGTCAGTGATTAATCAGTTCATTTAAAGCCTGAATTTCAAGCATGACTGTCAAGCTGGTAGACTTTTTAAAATGAGTTTTGTTGTTTTTTTGTTTTGTCTTTTGCTTTTTTCATGAGATCGGAAATCAAAGCCAGTGTCGTGTTCTAAAATTTTGTGTTAACATCATATTAGTCTTCAAATATGATTTTGCTTTAAGCTAAGTAGTGATGCACTGAACTTTGATTTTCTACAGTTTGCTCGTCTGCATTTTTCTAAAAATAATGTTTCAGACAGTGATTAGTAAGAAAATCCCTTATGACTTTTTACTACCTTTCACCATTTAACAAGTAGAAGAAAATAAGTAATACTGATTGCACAGATTTTCCAACATAGATTTACTAAGGCTTGTTTTCAAACAGAATCTTTCTGTTTGAATAATATAATAATAAATATAATAATATGATAAAATTAGGTCTTAATCATTTATTCTTATATCTTTATCCAATAAGAGCTTTGAGTTCTAATTTGAGTCTTACATTGACTTTTTTTGGAAGCCCTAGTGAAATAGCATCTCTTTTTTTGCCAGTTTCCTAACCTTAAAAATGATGATAGTATTATTGTTTCTGAAGGAGCAAGAAAGTTTGTAAGTTTTGTAGAGCATTAAAAAGATGTAGCTAAAAAAAAACAAACTAGAGGGAAAAAAGAATCCAATAAAGACTGTGTGTCATGAATTAGGTCCTTTGCATGCAGGATCCAAGTAGTCAGCATTATTTTATAAGCAGGGATAAAGACGCACATAGAGTAAACATTTATTTGTAATTTAAAATAATTTATTGCAAAAAATGCTTTGATGAACATCTTAAACAAATTTAGCACATCACAATTTCTGTATAATGGAAATCACATGGCATAAAATAGACAAACAGGTTGTTGTGAGAGAGAGGGCTCTGGAATGGACCCGACCACTTAATCGATTGATTTGTGACAGTGGCATCCGGCAGTTCAGTGAGGGGAAAAGTGGTTTTCTCAGCAGTAGTGTTGGTACAACTGAGTGTGAACCTTGAATCTTCTCTCATCCTTGATGGAGGCAAATCACTAACCATAAAAGAAATAAATTGATAAATTGGGCCTTATTAAAATTCAGAACTTCTGCTCTTCAGAAGATACCATAAGAAAATTAAAGGGATGGTCTGTGAAGACCTGTGAAGGCTCTGAGGTTTAACCTGTTTGTAACCTGGGTCGGATCTCACAGTCCATTTCTTGCAGTGGCTGTGGGATCTGCAGTTCCCTGCCAGTTTGCCAGGCCCTGACATAGTGCGTGCAGCACTGATTGCACAGATGCAGCCTTAGTCTGCAGTGGGGATGCAGGACGTGGGGTCCCCAGTCCCAGCCTGGCCAAGAGGCAGGACTGGCCTGACCCCTCCCCCCCCACCCCATGGCTGAGCTGGGGTCTTTGATCGATTCAGATAAAGCCAAAGACAGATGTGTCCACCTTTTTTAATCAGGTGGTTCCCACTGCAGTTAAGGTGCCTTGTCATGTCTGTAGGTCAGGCAACTATTCCTCTGGGTAATTGAGGGTCGCCACATTTGGGAGAAGCTCTGTGACCTACTGGTGGTGCTCCCCAGGAGGGATGCAGGCTGAAGGCTCCCACACAGAAGTGCAGTCCCGGACGTGTACAAGATGCCCCTGGAACAAAGCTGCTGTTTGCAGTTGCTAGAACTGTGGAAATGTGTTCAGTGTGGGCTTTTATGAGTTGGGGAAGCCCCAGTTGGCATAGTTTCCAAAGTTGCCTCCCAACTGGGTGGCACGTCTAATGTTCCCAGTTCACTTTGAATAGTGGGGCCAGCTCCTAGTTTTTTGAGGGGCTACCTGAAGACTGTCAGCCCGCCTTGCCCTGTTTTGTTTACACTGCCCGCCAGGTGGCATTTACCTGCCCCATGGAATGATGCAGCAATGGCTGTGGGGATGGGGCTAGAGACCTTGGTAGATGCTTAGCATGGGAGGGGCAGAGCTGGGACCATCCCCTCTGTGGTTAAAAGAGTTCTCAAAAATAACGAGGGAAAATGGTGACCAAATTATGGTGCAGACCCAGCAATCAGTTAAACTGAAGGTACGTGTAGTTTGGAAGTGCCACGCAGGGCACATTCCCTCGGGAGGAGGGCTGCGGGTCCTGTTCTGAGTGGAAGATGGTTCATGTCCTGCCTACCCTGTATCTTCCTGGTCTAAGCTGGGGGTCCTCCTGGCGTGGGGATTGTCACTCTCTGTCCACTGCCGGAGCATCTGCATGTGCCCCTCGGACCACTAGCCTTCCACCTCTCCCCCCAACCCCCCTGCCGTGCCCCAGACCTCCGGTCAAGTTGGTGGTCTTTATCCTTACCATGTGGGCCCCTGAGGAGACTCAGGGCAGCTGAGCCAGAATTCAGCTGGAATCTCTGGAGCTCTCCTAGCTGCGCTGCTGTCCAGAAAGGCCACCCAGGCCAGCTGGGGTGGTCTCAGGGACGAGAAAGGAGCATGGTGCCAGCATCAGGCAGCTCTCTAAACCAGTCCCGTGACCTTCCAGCTTCTTCGTCTTAATCATTACCTAGGAACTGGCTGAAAGGAAAGACTCCTTTCTGGGGACAGCTGCAGAGGGACCACACTGCCTTCCCAAGGCCTGAGGACCAAGAGGAGACAGACGCAAGAGGTAGAGGCAGAAACCTTTTTGAGCCGAGTTTCAAGGAGGCAGATGCCCAGGGGTGGCAGGGAGCATGGAAAGACCATAGAATATCTTATTATGGCTCATTGTTTAGTGGCTTTGCCATGAAAGGCACCCCACTGCAGACTGCGGATGGTCAGGGAATTGAAAACATGTGACAAAATTTAGTTTAAGAGCCACAAGTTGGTTTCAAGTGGCCCAAGTCCACTGATAAGATGGGAATGGCAACAGTAACCTGACAAGGTGCCTGCAGCAGGGAGGTGCCTCCCGTGGCCCCAGGAGGAGTCAGGTCCAGGTGCTCACATCTGCCGGAGGCAGGCGGGGGTGTGCACCACTCCCAGCCCTTTACTTGTGCTCCCACATGGGACTCTGGACAGGCGGCTTTGTCCAGCCTGAAGCAGGAGAGGTGGCGGGCTGGGCAGTGCTTCCTTGGTCAGCACGTTCCTCCCCGTGCGTCTCACCTGGATGAAGCCATTCCCTGGGGCTTCTGCCTGAGGCGCCTGGATGCTGGGTCAGCAGCGCGGCGGTGGCCTCCGAGGACCGCCTCCAGCATGGCAGCGTGTGGTTTCCACATGGCCAGCCAGCCGGCCACGCACAGCTGGGCTCCGATGCCCAGAGGAGGCTGGTGGAGCACCCCCGCCAAGGGGTCCCCGTGGCCCTATGGGCGGCTACTGTTTGCAATTTGGATGATTCTGGAGCCTTCTGTGGGAGGGGCCCTGATCCGGGGATCCTGCTGGCAAATGACAGCGCAGATGGGCTTCAGTACAGTTTTCCAAAGAGAAATAGTTTCCTCCAGCAGCCAAGGGGACCCAGAAGAAGGTGGGAGTGCTGAGAGGGTCAGTTCTTGTGTCTTATAGGATTTCAGTTGGGTCTGATTGTCGACTTGTGGTTTGTGTCCTCTCCCTGTCCCTTTTCTTCTTTCCTGGCATACTTGGCGTATACTGCTCGCTTTCATGAAAGCCTTCCCCAGAGAGCCTGAGTCGGTATCATGGCGGGTCAGGCCTCCCGCCCCCAGAGAGGCCGCAGGTGGTTCTCCCTTTGCTCGGAGGATCCAGGCCTTTTTTGTGCCTGAGGCGTTTTGTGGTGTCCTTTGAGCCGCCTGCCTGTAGGAGTGTGGTGGACCCTGGCGATTCCCGTCTTCAGATAGGAGGGCTCTTCCTCCACATGCACGGGAAGCAGACGGGCCGGATGTCACACGGGTCCCAGGCTCGCCCTGAGCACGCCACCCAAGGGGACGCGCCTGGGCGCCGCACAGCCATTGCGCTCCAGGGTGAGGGTCTCGTGCTGGAGTCAGACCCTCAGTTCACTCTAGGGAGGCCCCAATCCCACCGAAACTTCTAGTTTAGATCCCTTAAATGTATCACCTGCTTGCAGTCACGGGGACAGCACTCCCGGGGCTTGATCCAGCTGCCAAGACTGAAGACGGGCACACACTGAGAGGGTGCAGGGAGGCTGGTGCTTGCCTAGGGAGGCTTTTCTGGGGAGAGCAGGCCAGTCCTCTGAGCTGGCCCAAACTGGCTGGAGAGAGTGGGGACAGGTGGCCCGCTTGAGGTTTTCATCTTGGCTCAGGGGACGGGGTGAGAGTCGTTCCTGCACTCGGGGTGCCAGCTTGCTCTGGCTGCTCTGCAGGTACCAGCAAGGTGTGCTCAGCCGGGCGATAGGGAGGCTGCGGCCCCCAGCACCTGCGGAATCACAAAACGGGGCCAGACTCTTTCTTATGGGGCCCGGTGTTCACAGGGAGGTGATTCTAGGGCGTCCTAGTTAGGTTAGAATTTGAATAAGGGAAGGTGTGCACCGTCACTTTAAGGAAATTAGACTTCATTTCTGACGTAGACTATGTAGGACTTAATAAATAAATTTATTAAATTAGGAATAAAAATCATGAATGCTTTCTGTGGTAGATTCAGTTGTCAACTTGGCCAGGTGAACGTGCCTAGTTGTTGCTGTGGACATGAGCCAATGGCATGTGAACCTCATCTGTTGCTCATTACATCTGCAGTAGGCTAGGAGGCGTGCCTGCTGCAATGAACAATGTTTGATTTAATTGGCTGGTGCTTCAATGAGAGACTCAACGTAGCACAGCCCAAGCAGCTCAGCATACCTCATCTCAGCACTCACAGCTCAGCCCAGGCCTTTGGAGATGCAGAAAGAAATCACCCCGGGGAAAGTTGTTGGAACCCAGAGGCCTGGAGAGAAGGCCAGCAGAGACCATCCTGTGCCTTCCCACGTAAGAAAGAGCCTCAGTGGAAAGTTAGCTGCCTTTCCTCTGAAGAGCTAACAAAATAAATTCCCTTTTATTAAAAGCCAATCTGTCTCTGGTGTGTTGCATTCCGGCAGCTAGCAAACTAGAACACTTGCCTTACATGTGGGAGACCTGGGTTCAACTCTCGGACCACCCACCCACCCCCCCAAAAAAAATTCATGACCATGAAAATAACTGGGAAACTAAAAATAGCTACAGCCATAGCAGTAGGTGTTTTTTCAGGACATCAGTCCAAACATTTTATTTAAAAATGTCCCTTTGCAGGAGAAAGGTGACACTGTGCTCTTAGACTCATGCTGTGAACAAGGAATTAGGACTAGATGATTTTTAATGCTCATTGATCATATATCCAGGCTATTTGAAAAGCCAGTCAATTAAAAAAAATTATTTTAAAGAATTGGTTCACCATGTGAAACAATGTTTTATAGTTTTGGTGTTTTAGACGATTTTGGCTGCTCAAAAAATGTTTGTTATAATTAATGCAGAAATAAGATTAGTGGGAAATTGTGTCAATATTGTTCAAATTGTATCAATGTGTATGTGTGTGTTTTCAGCTTCCTACCATCTATGCTTAGATTTTGTGTTGCATGTTTGTATTTAAATTTTATTTAAAATTTAATCTTTTACATTTCTGCAACCAGTTGATATTCAAGTCAGCTTTTCAGCAATAAAATATATCCTTGAGAATCATTGTTGCTATTACTAATCTTTTGACTGTGCCTGTAAACAGTGTCTAAATAAGGAATAATACTTTTTCCCCAAATAAAGTAAAACCAAAAAGAAAGAGGGAAGAAGGGAGGGAGGGAGCTTAGTGTAATTTTTAAATCATATGACATGGAGAATTTGATTTCTGATATCATTAAATATCAACCCTGCCCCTCCCCAGGGAAGGCTGCCCTCTCCTGTGAGCCTGGCTGACCCCTGCAGCCCGCGGACTGGCACACTGGCACTCAGTTTTGGGTGGCACAAAACAGAATGGGTGCCTCTGGCCTCCACTCACTGACTCCCAAGTGGCAGGTTGTGTTTATGCCAATTTATCTGCTTCAGGGAACATTCTTGATAGCAGAACAAAGTGAATAAAAGTCGTTTGCTTTGCAAATGAATACAGATGGGGGCGCCTTTGGGAAAGCCCTTGATGAAGCCAGCACTTGATTAGGTGGAGTCTGCCCCTGGGTAGGGGGAGGGGAGGGGCAGGGTGTGCAGAGAAAGTCAGGGTGGCCCTGCAGCTGCTGGAGCCATCCCCAAACAGTGCAGCGGCAGCAGGGAGAGGCTTTGCTGACCCTGTGGGGAGTCCCCAGGTCGTCCAGCTCTGACTGCAGTGACAGTTCTGCGGGAGCACACCTGGGTGCCCAAGCCTCAGCCCCAACGTGATGAGAAGGGTGCTGGGCTCTGGCTTCCGCTCCCTCCCTCTCTCATTGGAGGAAATGAAGGCAGACCTCCTCTCTCTCTCCCTGCCCCTTCCCTCCCCTTTCCCTTCCACCCATTAAAGGAAATGAAAGTACATGTCTTCCCTCCCCCTCCCCTCCTCTCCCTCCCCCTTCCCCCACCCCCCTAATCAAAGGCCTCACTAGCCGCCGCCCCATGGAGTGGAGTGTATGGCCTGCTGCATTCTCTGTGGCATTGCCTGGCTTGGGGCGTGACTGCTGGTGGTGCTGAGCGAAATGTGGAGAGGGTGCTTGCTGCTACAATTTCTGCTTTTGAGGTTTTGTCCTCTTAAAGGCATTTTATTATTCAGTTTAATAACTTGGTCACCTTTCAGAAGTGATTCACCTGCTCAGAAATGAAGTGTTGCTTTGCATGGACTCGATGGTATACATCTTGGTCGCAGCAGTTCCTAATTATGTTTTTCTTCCTGAGTTTTATAAATCATAGTAGCATTTGGCTGTCAGCTGCTGCTACCAAGGTAAGCTTCTTGAAAGTACATTTAAAAAATTGACTGCATAGAGTGAATAAAACCATCTCTTTATCTCGGTTATGATTCCACCTCAGCATATTCACTTGTTCCCATTATGATTTAGTCTGGTAAAATTGTTTTGCTTCCTGTGAAGTACAGTTTTTCTTGAGACGTCTGGACTTTGCGTGTTGGCATGGCTCAGTGCATCTGTGTGCTTTGGGAAGAGGCCCTCGCTTAGTGCAAAGTTGAACTGTCTTCTGGTAAAATGCCTTCAGAAGCCTGGTTCTGCAAGATTTCTCCTTATTTGGTGTACATGGGAAGACTCATCAAAGCTACAGGAGCTTTGCTTTTTGACATTAAACATGGAACTCAAATCTTTACATAAACTATTAGATACTTTTTTAATACTGCATCTGCAGAAAGTATATTGTCAGTAATTTGCTTCACAGGCTTGTTGCAGATGCTTTAGCCAGCCTTTCCCTAATTGTCTGGTTTTCCCTCATCTGTCACAGGCACCTGAGTGGACAGAAGAGGACCTCAGCCAGCTGACCAGGAGCATGGTGAAGTTCCCAGGAGGGACCCCAGGCCGCTGGGAAAAGATTGCCCACGAGTTGGGTCGTTCTGTGACGGATGTGAGTTCAGGCGGGCTTGTCTTGCGTGGGGAGACAGAGTCTGTGGAAGGCAGAGGAGGTGGGTCCCATGTGACCTTAGGGGAGGCGTCCGTCCTTTCGGACCGACGCAGTAGGTGGGACCCAGCTATCAGCCAGTTCCATCGACAGCAGCTGTACCGACTCGCTGCTTGGGGGTAGGGGGTGCCAGTGCTTGGGGCTAGTGTCACATTGTGAGGTGACCCTTTGGCCATGGAAAACATACTCAGACTGACCAGAGTTAGAGCGAAAGCAGAGCTTGGTTTCAGCTAGATCTTTTTAACATTGAAGCATAGATTGCTATTGGTATTTAGACAGGTGGTTTGCATTGATTAAATGAGCAATATTCATACAATGGGAATAGGAAGTCTGCATTTTTATTTCGAGGTTGATCCCTAGCATCTATTGTGAAAAGTTCAACCAGGAGAAACAAAATATATAATGATGAATGATCATAACTATTATACAGAAGACAAAGTGTTTACCTGGAAAGCTTTGACTTAACACTTTTGCTCGTTCAGGAAATTTAGGGTGGAAATATCTTGCCAAAGCACCTGGCACGGTGCCTTACCTGTACTAAATGTTCAGTCACTCTTTAACTGAAATGGAGGGAAATCTTTATTTTCATCAATATGATTAGATAGTTTTATTTCATAAAGAATAGCAAGTAATCTTTACTAAATTTACTTTAAATAAATCCTATAGATCTGAAGATATTTAAAGGGTTACTGAAAGCCAAGAGCCAAATGTTGCCTTCAATTCTTTTCATATATCTTTGGGCCTTTCTGATAATGAACAGTCAAAAATCCTGCAAAGTGCTTAATAAACACAACTACAAAAAAGCAGCTTATGACATAAATGCTAGGAATTATTTTCCAGAGTAAATTTACACTATTTAGAAATAAACTCACAAAAAAATATTTCTATTGAGTGTTTCCTTTTTGTTTTTCTCGGGTAGGAACTGCTTTGGGGATTTTAAATTACATCTAGGAATATTTTTACTGCCATATGTCTTTTTAAAACCACATTTAAAAGGATACTCTTTGAATTCTTATAAGATGTTTTGCATTATTTTGGCTTCCAAAATAAAATCTGATCTTGTGGGAGAATAGCTACTGTATCTTGCAACAAATTTTTTTTTGCTGCTTCATGAAGAGAAACCAGTTTACTTGGGTGGCTGGAGAACTCTAAGGACTTTTTTTTCTGCTGGGAGTATGGCTGGGGCATGCTATGTGAGCTTGTTGCAGGGTTATTGGGAAGGATGACGTATGTGAATACCCGACCGATTTAAAGCCGGCCCAGAGTTCCCGATGTGACCCACCAACCACACAGCTGCAGCTCATTCGGTGGCTAGAAAGTTATAAACCTTGGTTTCAAAGGGCCCCCAAAGCTTTTAGAGCAATAATTAAAAAGAGCACTTTACTCATTTAGCATCTCCTGTGAAGACCAGCCCCACTCCCCACGTTTATCTTTTTTTAAGAATTTTTCTGTGACACCTCATAGTTAATAGATATGACAGAAAGCAGGCAGGAATTTGTGTAGAGCAGTATTCTGAATTAATTTGTTGTCATCAACATCAAACAGTGCCATAAACATCTGTTTGAATGTTTATGGGCATTTTTAAGAGCAGACCAGTGACAGGTTAGGAGGTGGTTCGAGTCCCAGCCTGGCCGTGGTGCCTGCCGCACAGGGGCCCCCAGCCACTGCTGCACCTTCCACATCTGTCTCATACCTTTCAGTTTGTTTTTCAGGAAATACCCAAGGGACACTGATTCCATGTCTAAAATAGATATTTTTTCCCTTCCTCATGGAATTGGCAAAAATAAAAGACTTTTAGTTTATTTTGTCCAAGTATTAATTTTGTTTTCATAAAACCCCCAGAGTACTGTGGAAATCAGATGACTGATAAGTCTAAACTTTCATGGCACAAAAAAATGTCATTGTAATTTTGATTAGTTTTCTTCTTTTAGCTATAGATATAAACGCACCATATGTTTTCATTCTGTTAGCGTCATCTACAAAGCCGGGTGCACGTTTCATTTCAGTAATGACACACAAACCACCTTTCAGTTACTGTAAATGAGCAGGCACCTGGAGGCTCATCAGGCTCGCTGGTGGTGGAGGCTCGGGGTCCACAGTGGGTGTGGGGTGGCTGCAGGGAAGGCCCGGGGTCCAAGTGGGTGTGGGGTGGCTGCAGGGAAGCCTCGGGGTCCGCAGTGGCTGTGGGGGTGGCTGTGACTCTCATGCAAGCACAGTTCCTCCGTCAGAAAGTTAAGTGGAATTACCCACACCTAAAAGATCACTGGCACTCCTTTTTGGCTTATGGTGTTAATTAGATTTGTTCTCATCAAGTATTTGACTATGAAACAGAAACCAAGCTTCGTTTGTTGTAATGAGGACCTCTCTGCCTGCTCACCTGCCCAGCCTCAGGGTCTGGGGACATCTGTCTCTCCTCTGAGTCCTGGTGGGATGTGTAGCTGCTGCCCAGTATTATTTCCTAACAGGAAACCATTGCCTTTTGGGGCAGGGTGAAAGGGTGGCAGTGGTGGGCCTTGTGCGGTCTTTATTTGAGTTGACAAATTATAGTGGAAAACCCATTTCATTCTTCAATTAAGAACGGCGTTTTAAGTGTATTAATTCTCATAATTAGCAGACATTGTTGAATTCTACTCTGAATAATTCAAGCAATGTAGTTGACTTAAAAAAAATTAATATAAAGTATAATTTAACTCAGACCTAAACCATAGGGCCTCCTTTATTATGAATTAAATGTTTTAAATGTGAATGTCTGCCTTTCAGCAAATAATTTTGGTAACCACAAAGGACAGTCCAATTGTAAAAACATCAGAAGATGCAAAACTGGCCTATAAAACCAACCTTAATGTGATTTTTAGCTGCAGCTTTTCTAAATTAATGCTCAGGGAGCGTTCAGATTTTAGGAAATAATATCATTCTCTTTCCTGAAAGGATGTAAACCGACTCTGCTTCTCTTCTGGTCACTAATCTCTTGAATTCTGGTTATGATAACAGACTGATTGGAGATTTGCTGCCTGCTTGAAAACAGCCCAGGTAGGCAGCAAAACAAAAGACAAGTGGATAGATTTAAACAGAATTTTATAATTAGCTTTTACAAGGTCAGAAGCGTGTAGGTAGATAAACGGCCCCATCTGAGTGAAGAGGGAAGGAAGACCGTAAAACTCCCAGTTTTATCTCACATGGCTGCAACGAGAGGGGATAGAGGAGGTGATATATTTGGGTGGGTGGGGATTTATATATTGTTATGACAATTGTTTTGAAAACGCATTTAAGTGAGTTGTTCAATCGAAAGTAATCTTTCTGGCTTATCAATGAATAAAACATATAGTGTTTTTTTAGGCAGCTTTACTTTTAGGGTCAGACTACCCCTAGTTAAAATTACCGCTGTAATGGGAACTGTCCCTGACGTTCTGCCCCTGCCCTCACTTCTCTTCTCCCCTCCCAACCTCAGGGCCTTGAAAGACATGTCGGCTTTCTTAAAAAGAGTGGGCCTTGGACAGGCCATGGTGGCTCAGTGGCAGAGTTCTTGCCTGCCATGCCAGAGATCCCAGTTTGATTCCTGGTGCCTGCCCATGCAAAAAAAAAAAAAAGAGTGGCCCCTGACTACATTCTCCTGACTAGATGAGCCGCTAGCTATTCTGACAACCAATTTATGATATTAATAGATAATAATTTAATGTGTTATCAAATAACACACACACATGTTTTACTAGGGGCCTTCAAGTTCCTATCCCAAGAATATGAATGATGGGTGTAAGAATTTCAGGCAATTTGATGGTCAGTTTGAAGGAGAGAGAAAGTAGAGAGTTATTTTGAAGTACTAAGACTTTTGGTATATATCAGATAAAATGACATCATTAATTGTTTAATCTGTCCATTGGCCAGATTAGAGTTTTGCTATGTATTCTGTGATTTCTAGGCCAGAAGTTTATAGATTTGCATTCCAAGTCACCATTTCTGACTCAACATTGATCAAGATCAATGACATGATCATAAACTATATATTCACTACATGAGAGCAGAATTCATGTAATGTCATAAAAATCAGAGCTCAAACCGACATTTTTATTCTTAACTGCTTTAATTTATTTTCATAGTATTTTACATTTTTCAAAACTTTTCAATGTGCATTATTTTGTTTGATCATTTTTTCATTTTTAATCTTTAAATTTTGTTTAATCTTCACAACAGCATTGTGAAGTAGATAGACAACCATTATTTTTCCATTGTACAGCTGAATAAACTGCTACTGAGCTGTCTGCTCAAGGTGACACAGCTTTGAGTGATGTTGGGACGAGAACTACATATTTTGATTTCTCATCTGATGTGTTCTTACCAGTCCTTAAGCAGCTTTATTACTGTGTATGGAAGACACTTTAGATTCATCTAGAGATTTTATTATTAGACCTTTTATTTTGAAACTCAAGTACTCCATGTTCATAACAAAAATAAACAAAAAAAATACAGAAAAATGTAATTTATTTTCTAATCAGCCATAATAAAAAAGACATCTGTAAACACTTTGTTATGTGTCATTCTAGACTTGATCCATCCTACACAGGCGTGGGAATATGCATAACTTAAGCAGAGCTCTCAGTAGCCCCCTTCTCACTTCGCTAGGAAACATGAGCATCTTTCTATGACAGTAAATGCGATCCACATCATCTTTCTAGATAGCTACATAAGATTCCACATTACGTGATATAATTAGGCAGCACCTGGCTGATTGATGTTTAAATTGCTTCATCTTCTGCTGGTTTACTGAGAGGGACATCCTTGGTTTTTTGTTTTGTTTTTTTTTTTTAAACTTTTTATTAATTAAAAAACTTAACAAAAGAACATTAATATATCATTCCATTCTACATATACAATCAGTAATTCTTAATATTATCATATAGTTGCATATTCATCATTTTTTAGAACATTTGCATCGATTTAGAGAAAGAAATAAAAA
>PVIY010016384.1:0-51829 GCA_004026745.1 Myrmecophaga tridactyla
TTTCTGGTATATTGCATTTCAGCAGCTAGCAAACTAGAACAAATACTAACAATTTACATTATATTATTCTTTCCTGAAAAAAGGAGGGTGCTTCAACACACTTGCAAATCATTATGAATATATTTCATTATTTAATGCTACTATTAAAATGGACAAGTTATTTATCCTTAGACACACACACTTTGATCAGCAGACCCTGTGTTGTGATTGGCCTATTTGACTACAATATTTATGATTTTACTCTGCCCCGTGATGGAAAGAACCAAATACCCACTACAGGTTAAATATATCCTGATTCATTCCTACATGCCTGTAACAAAGTTCATTTTATATTCAAGTCAGAGGAAAAAAAACTAACAGAGAGAATGGTTACAAAAATTTCCCAAAGAAACCAAGATAATAATTTGGAACCTGTATGTTGAATGTGAAATGTTTGTGAATGAGAAGTGGAAAATGGTGAAACAAAGAAATCACAGAAATTACTTAAAGACTAGAAAGAACCAACTTGTAAATAAAAGATCCACCTCCATCGATGTTTTGCCTCAAAAACACCGTGTACACTTACAGTTACAAAACATAAAAATTTAAAAAGTATTGGTTATGATCTGTTTTGAATGATAAAGATTATTTATAGACTATTCCATATGTCAAAAATCACTGGAGGGTGGGTCAAGGTGGATCAGTAGGCATAGTTCTTACTTGCCATGCTGGAGACCCAGGTTCAATTCCCGGTGCCTGCCCATGCAAAAAAAAAAGGTACTGGAAAAAATATGGCTTTAAGCACTATTGAGCAGGGTTCTTTATGGAAGAACATACCAATACATATGTTAGTATGTATTGAGATTTCCCAACATGAGATAACATTCAGCCAAACTACTTTTGTCTTTTTGTGAGAGTTGCATAACTGCATTACAATCTAGCAGAAAAATAACATATTGGAGAATGCCATTTTGCAAAAATTGATTTTTGTGAGTGTCTGATTTTCTCCACAATTTTGGTTGTTTTTTAAAAAAATCTTGTGTATAATGCTCTTTCATGATATTATTGTAGGTAAGCACTAGCAAATCATTTTTAAGAGAGGAACAAGAAAAACAAAACATGCACATCCCTGAAGCTAAGCTTTGAATACTAAAGTGATGACTTGCATTTTGAAGATGCAATAGTGGGAATTAAAAAAAAAATCGCTAATACACTATAATACCAATTTGTCTTCCAATTTCTTCCTCTTTTCATAAGACATGGTGGGTGGGGAGTGGGCAGAAAAAAAGCTCTGTTCTACGGCCTCTCCTTATTGACAATAGGTGGAGGAGATAATGTCTTGAAGGAAACACTGGAGTTAAAAATAGCTCCTTAACTGACCATCGATGGTGCCATCTAGATCAGTGATTCCCAGCCCAGGGCATTTTCGTTACCCTGGGGATTTTAGAAATGTCTGGAGAAGTATTTGGTTCTCACAAATGGGTGGGTGTTAATGGCTTCTATTGGGTAGAGCCAGGGCAGCTGCTGAAACCCCTCACTGCACAAGGCAGGCCCCCACAACAAAAATGGTATCTGGGGGTGGGCCAAGGTGGCTCAGCAGGTAAGAACGCTTGCCTACTGTGCCCGAGAACCCGGGTTCGATTCCTGGTGCCTGCCCATGTTAAAAAACAAACAAACAAACAAACAAACAACAAAAAAACAAAAATGGTATCTGGCCCAAAATGCCAATGGCGCCAAAGTTGAGAAATCCTGATCGGAAGTTAGAACTGAATTCAACACAATGTGTAAAAGTTGTGATACGCAATTTCTCCTAAAATGGTACAATTATGTTTAGATACAGAGAGCTTGACTGTGTGTAACTAGAGTGGCTGTATTTGGATATACTAAGGAATAATGCTTCAACATAACCAGGTGGTGTTGAGCCCTCAAATCAAACAATCAAGTATTATAGAGGAAGACTTATGAAATGCTCATATAAAACTCCACAATGAAGATTTAACCAGTAAAATTGGGTAAATATACCTATCATGGAGAAATAGCTATTGTGGAGACTAGTCCATTATTTTTCTTAAATTGATGCTAGGAAACATTTGAATCATATGTACATCTCCCCTAATTCTTATAGTAATTCACCAAGCATAATTTTGATTATTTAATTCTCTTTTTACTAAATGATGTAAAATGGTGCTGTCCTTGCCAATGAGAAAATGTTGCCAGCTTGAGGTTATATTTATATTTGCTCAGTTTTTTCTGCCACAAATAGGTGTTCTGTCACAAATGTTCTTCTATGATTCATAAATGGAAAAATTTTGGAATAATATGTAATTCAGGCTAGCTTATATGTGACTTTTTCTTCAAGAAAGGAGGCAGGCAATTAGGTGTAAGAAAAAAAATTAAATGCCTCTGCTCGGCTGCTGCACTGGTAGTGGGATCTCTTTCAACTGTGTTTTAAGAAAATTAAAACCAAGCAACAGCTCTCAGGGAAGCTCACATTCAGAGGGAGGAATTTCAGCCCTATAAGACTCAAAGGTCTGGTCAGGTTACCCCATTTGTCTGTCCATCTGCGTTGTCTCAATATCTACTAGCACTGTTTTAACTAAAATGATGCAAACATTCCTATTCTATTTTTTTTTTTATCATTTCAAATATCCATTTTGGCAATCCCCATCCAAAGCTAAATGATCCACTCAGGGAGCCCACCTTAGCTTCTAGAGGACAAAGTATCATTTTTGTTAATGTTTTGCAGATATTTTAGGAATGGCTATATTGGGTTAGAACTAAACTGCTTAAATTGACAAAAATCAATTCTGATTTTATGTCAGTTTTGTGAGTGTGATTAAATTAAGATGTCTCTTGAGAGACAGATGCATTCCATGTATCCTAATGAAATTAAGTTTTAAACCTGAGAGTCTTAGATGCACTTTCTTGAGTGTGATAAAATCAAGAAAATGGCACCCTAGTGATGTCTTGGAAACCAGTTTACAGGAATTAATCCAGTGGCATTCCCTCTCTGTATCCCATAAATCAATATCCACTTGCAAAGCTGTTTTAACTCATGAAAATCGTACACCTGTCTGTGGAAATAATCAGTATCATTTCATAAACAGGGCATTTTGCTTTATATTGGCAAATATGTTTTGTTAGTTTTCTTGCTGGTTAGGAATTTTTTTTTAAATTATGTATAATAAAATCACAGCCCTGTTTGATTTTGGTATAAACATCTTCATGTTAACTGAGGAAGGAACAGACAACCTGAAGTGTTGTCACTAATACAGTCTAATAATCAAAAAACTCACTGGAAGGTGAAAAAAACAGTTGACAAAAAAAAAGAGAGGTGAAAAGCATCGTGGTAAACAAAGTTTACTGAAATAATCTATTTTTTAATTTAAACTTAATATCAAGGGTGCCTTTAACCCTTGTCATTCCTGTACTTATATAAATTCTTAGTCCTGTTCCATATTGATAATACAGCATTAATAGGTGCCAAGAGTCTTAATGGAAATGATTCTCTCAGTTAGACTTTATCAAACAAACCTATTGCAACATTAGGACTCTGTGGCAATATTTGATATTGTGACTGTATATTTTGCTGCTGGAGAGAATGTATTATAACAGCAGTTCTGTGTTTCTTTAAAGAGTGACAGTTGGCTATACTCATAAATTGCTACCTCTTACAGTTGTGTCAGAGCAGTGAGATTATATTTTTTTCTGGATCTTACTGCTTTTGACCCAAAGTTATTAAAAAAGTAAACCACTATAGTAAATGACTCATTAGCCATTGTTATACATTGGGGAAAATACTTAGAAGTGTCATAGATCTAGTTAAAAAGCATATTTGATTGATAGCAACAAAACAAACTTCATCTTACTAAATTGAAAATATAGTATGCAAGCCTAAGATTTAATTTTGTAATAAAAAACACTCCTCTGTTAAACTTTATTTTAGTTGATGATATTTTGTAGAGTCTCATATCATGTTTCATTAAATCAGGAATAGTACAAATCCTTTCATTGATTGATATTTAATAGTTTGCTGTAGGTTGTTCCACATATTTGAGCTGGGCCTGTGAAGTTGCTCAGTATGCGTACAGTAATTCAATCATACGGTCAATCCATAATTCTCTAGGAGCCTACTGAGAATCAGAAAAGTTGTGTGTCAAAGAAACAATTTTCTCAAATTGCTTTATTTCACAGGACTCCTTGAATTCTTCGATGGAAGACCAATGTCTTATATGTTGACTGTTTGAATCACATCTTGTTTATTTCCTTCTGGAGATTTCTACTTACTCCCAAATGGTTGAAATTTTAAGTGGTAGGATCTCTGATAATTTCAGAACTCATCACTTTAAAGAAAACAAAAACACAGGAATGATAGCATTATTAGTGAATAGAGAATCAGGGAATCAAATTTAAGCAATTAGAAAGTTGGCTGATAGCTTATATATAACAAGTAGAAATGAACTAAACTATTTGTAGTTTTCTAACATGCAATTAGATACCCTGGGTCATTGAATGTTTTATTTATAATGTGTAAAAAATGTTCAGCAATTGAATATATGTGTAAAAATGTGTGTACATATGTGGAGTGTGCACTAAAACGTTGCTTCCTGGTACATACTTATTAGTTGCTTACGGCTGAGGTCGTTTTAATTGTTCAGGGTCCATTGCTGTCCTAGGTGTACATTTTGAGTATCCCCTGTGCCAAGAAATGCTGCCCTCCCTGTTTATAGACTTCTATGCTCATAGAGTTGCTTTGTAACTCTGTATCCACTTTACTAAAAATTCGAATGTAAAAGTTTCAAAAACATAATATATCTCTGTATATTACCCTGGTCTCCAATACGGATGTTACCTAAAAGAAAAGATACAGGTAAACAACTTTCTGAATGCTTTTGATTCTGTCTGTAATCTAATATTAAGGTATGGGTGATTTATCTTTCTATCTTAAACAATTAGAAAATCAAGCAAAATATCTGAAGCAGAAGTTTTCATACATGGAAAACAAACATTGAAGGACAACAATCTAGGAGAGAAGGAAAACAAATGAGGTGCACCAGTTTACTGCAAGAAGTTTCCAGGTCACTGCACAGAAAGGAAAAATCCGAACAGAGCCTGCAGTCTTGATGGATTAAGGAGAGAGAGATAGGAATTAAGGGAGGTGAAGGCTGTTAGAATTTCTGGAGCAGAGCACTGGAGAGGAGGTTGCTGCACAGAAAATTAGTTCCAGAAATCTGCAGAGGAGGCCCTTTGTGTCTTTGGTTGAGTTCCAATCTGTATTTATATGGGTAGAAACTATTAACGGCCAGGAAAATAACCATCAGAAAGAAGTAGTCTGAACAAATCCAAGAGTTCACACAGAGCAGGGAGTAGCACATACTTTCATCAGTCAGAGTGGAAAGACTCCTGTTTCGGTTTGCTAAAGCTGCCAGAATGCAATATACTAAAAATAAAATGGCTTTTAAAAAGAGAATTCATTATGTTATAAGTTTACAGGTCTAAGGCCATAGAAATGCCCAAACTAAGGCATCTCAAGAAAGATAACTGTGACGCAAGAAAGAGCCAGTGACGTTCGGGGTTTCTCTGTCAACTGGGAAGGTTTTTTCTCCTGGCTTCTCATTTCAAAAGGCTTCTCCAGGGATGTTCTCTTTCTGCATCTCCAAGCTTCTCTGTCTGTGTCAGCTCTGAAGTTTTTTTCCAAAACAGTTGCCTCTTAAAGCGTTCTAGTAAGCAACCCTACCTTGAATGGGTAGAGATACATCTCCATGGAAACAACCGAATCAAAAGGACCTATCCACAATGGGGTGGGTCACATCTCAATGGAAAAAACCTAATCAAAAAGATCCCACCCAGCAATATTGAACCATATTTAAGGACATAACTTTTCTAGGGTAAACAATAGTTTCAAACTGACACAGCATTTAAATATATTGAACATTGTATAGAGTCTTTAGAAGGGTATTGCCTTAGTATTTGGGCTGGACTAAAACAAAAGGAAAACCTGATCTGGAGCTCTTTAACAACTCATAAGCAAGCCTCTAAAGGTCAAATTTCTTCCAAGAAACTTAACTTACAAAAGTAGTAAGATCCAATTGAACTGAGTTCAATATTCCTCAGTTTTATACCCAAAGCATACATCCAACAATTAAATTAACAATGTATAACATCAAATAAACAATTGCTTGGCTTTGCAGAATATAGAAAAATATGGCCCAGAGACAGCGTAAAAGTCAAAAACAAATAGTCCCAGAATTTTCAGAGAAAATGGAATTAACAGACAATGTTGGGAGGTAATTTTCCATGGATCAGTTAGTTTTCTACAGGTCTTGCAAATAAGTCACTGACTGCTTTTTGCTCTTATGTTGTCAAGAATGTCTTTATGACATTCAAGAATGTTAGTGATAGAAATGTTTTCTCACTTCAGAGCAAAGGGTAGGTTTGCTTATGTCTTCAAAAGATAGAGACGATTCTTACCCCCAGAACAAAGTGCAAGCATCCTTTATGCCCAACATAACAGAAAGAATGCCTCCCTCTGGAACAAAGAAGTAGAAGCTGATAATCCATTATAAGAAAGATGCTGAGGTTCTCTAGCTTGATGCTCCTGTCCTGTAATGCAACACATTGTACATGCAGCTGTCATCCAACTCTGTTTGCATCACCCCATGGGAACTGGAACTTGGGGAACCAGGACAAAATTGATGAAACTCCGGCTACTAATATTTCTTATGAGCAATAAACTATCCCTTGTCTATGATCCTTAAGTATTGTTTCATCCACAAACACCCATAAAACTGTGGCAGGCCAAATTTTTAGCTTGCAAGTAGGGTGAAATCTCATTCCTTTCACATTTTTTTTTTTTTTTTTTTTTGCATGGACAGGCACCAGGAATCAAACCCAGGTCTCCAGCATGACAGGAAAGAACCCTTTCACAATTTTTGAGCATAAGCTTGTTAAAACATCCATTATAAAAAAAATGTCCTATATGCCTGAGGAAGTGAAGAGAAATAAAAACAAAAGCAATGAGAGAGGAAAAGTAAAAGATATAAAAAAGACATAAATCTTATAAAGATGAAAAATACGTATATGATATGAAATATATGTTGAATGAGATAAATAGCACATCAGACACTGCTGAAGAAAAGTGTGATAAAGATAAAAGTTCAGCAAACATCAATTATCCAAAATGAAGCACAGAGGAAAATAAAGAGAGAGAAATTGATAAAAAGTGGGAAAAAAAAACAACAGCAAATCAGAAACTGGGAAAGCATTATAAAATTGCCTACATGATATTGGAGTTCTAGGAGAAGAGGAAAGGGGGAGAATAGAAGAAAAAAAATGATGATCAAATATTATCCAGGTTGATTTCTCATGTACCATGTCTAAGAAATCTACAAAGCAGTTACTGGAATGAATAAGAGAATAAGGTCATGGAACATAAGGTCGATACCATTTTTGTATACTATCATAAACTATTAAAATTTAAATTAAAATATCATTCATTTATATCAAACTACTTAGAAAAATTGCTTAATATGTGCAAAACTGTTCCATAAAAACCATAAAAAATAATAGAGAGAACATAAAGATGACTTGTATAAATAGAGAGATACGGTGATGGCTACAAAAACTCAATATTGCTATCATTGATGATTCATCATAACATTGAAAATAGGGGCAGACTTATTTGTTAAGATATTTTTTCATATAAATTCCAAGGAAATGTAATAGCCAGGATGATTTTGCAAGGGAAGAACAAGTCAGAGAATTTACTTGACGTCAGAATCTTTTGCATAGCTATTGGATGTCTATTTGACATGTAGACAAATATCTTGAGTAGACATTTAAATAAATGGAAAAATTGTATAATATCCAGAAATAGAGCCACATTTGTGTACTCAAGATGCTAATGTAATTCAGCAGGAAAAGAGTAGTGTTTTCAACAAATCAGATGGCATTATTTACAAATTTATATTCAAAAACAAAAACAAATGACTTCAATACATAACTCACAATAGTGAAAATAAATGCAAAAAATGTCTCAGGCCAGAAGAGACTAGGAAGTTATTACAATTAAATGCAGTGTGGTACCCAAGATTGGCCTTGTGTAAGAAACTCTTGAAATTCAATAAAATGAAGATATATAAACACAACTTTCTTAAAATCTGTAAAAATTCAAGTAGATACTTTATGAAAGAAGATATTCAAATGAACATCAGCTCAGATAAAGACCTCAATGTCACAGGAAAAGGGAAATGAAAGTTACCACAGTGAGATACATCTACACGCCAAACAGAAAAACACACAATACCAACATTTCGCAAAATGACTGGAGACAGTTCAAATCATACAGCTATTTAAGAAAAAAAATGAGCAGTTTTGTTTTAATAAATAAAGATAAATATGAACTTAGACAATCAAGCAATAGCTGTACCACTCATTTATCTATATTTAATATAAATTAAAATTTATTTTCATTTGAAAATCACTAGTACTTACATGTTTATAACAATCATAAAAGCATAAAATGGAAATGACCCAGATATTTACCAAATGCTGGATGGAGAAATGCACTTTGTTATATCATATAATAGAACACTAATCAGCAATAAAAAAGAAAGAACTGCTGATATGCATTACAACATGGATGGCTCTCAAAGCTAAATGCTAGGTGAAAGAATTTAGATGCAAAGACTACATATTTTATGATTGAATTATATCAAATTAGAAAAACTGGTAAAAGAATAGTGGCTAAAAGTAGATCAGTGGTTATACTTGAAATTGGGAACTGTATTGTATGTAAGCGTGTCTCCACATAACTAGCTTCAACTTTTAATCCGTTATTTAGAGGAGAATTAATTTTTTGAATTCATGAAATTTCAGACTGTAATGATACCAATAACCACTTGAATGGTGCTCAAGTAGTGATTAAGTGATCAGATTGCCATTAAATTTAATAGATGCTCTAATTTTAAAATTAATAATTAAACTGATTTTTTTTTCCTAAAGGCTTTATAGAGACAGCTCAAATATTACCATTCCCTCTTTGCAATTTACCATCAAAGACAAAAAATTCTGTAATGGCGACAAGAACTAGAATGCCATGATTTTATTTGAGAAATAAAAACTCTCATATTTCTGTGTCATCATTGCGTCTGTTAATGATATCTTTCCTTCCCTGTTTTCTCCCACAAAAGAAAAAGAGAAAAGCGTTAGGGTTCAAGGCTAAGAACACAACATGGTCATGCTTTGTGGCTATAACTTGTGCTCATGTGTCATTCCGGCTTCCTATTCAGACAATCTCTCCAGACACAAAGAGATAAATGTACACATCCTACATACACAAACAAGTATGGCCAAGTGACCTCAGGATAAAGGATACTGTAGCATACAAACTTGACTTTAAGATATCAATACTAAAGGATGTTCCCTAAATTTATAAATGGTCTTTAAAATAACTCTTCCTTCAAAAAAGAAGTGAAGAATAATCTAAGTACATTTCATTGAACGAAATAAGTCAGGGGATCTTTGAAACACTAGTGATACCAGATGACACAAATCAGTCGGTCAAAAGGCAAGTTTCATTTTCGCGTGTGTGTTTTTATTTAGCTATTCAACTATGTGACATATACATAATGAGGAAAACTGAACTCAGAGTCAACATGATGAATTTCAATAACATAATGTAACATGTTACAGATGAATACATAAGACACGGTCCATGTTCCTTTCCTGTAATTTGAAACAAGGCACAAAATAAATAATATACTACTTAAACATGATGCATGCATAAGTTTTAAAAATTAAATAAAAGCAAATGAAATATGAACTCAAAATTTAAGTTAGGAATACTTGCTGGTGGGTAAATGAGCTGAATATGATAACAGAGAGGCTCCCTGGAAGACAGATTTCAGGTTCTTTTCCTTATGCTGACAGGTAAATTTCATTAGTGAGTTTTTAAATGTGTACATATATGTATTATATTTATACACATTTATTAAATAAATGTACATTTATATATAAATATATTCTACATACTCCTTTCCTATAGCTCCATTGATTTATACACCTCCTCTTCAGGAACACAAGAAATACCACGAGACTAGCTTTTATCAATCAAAAATATATTCATATTTTTAAATTTACATATTTCTTTATTATCTTTTTTCCTGTCTATTATGATTATATTACTTTTCCAGAAGAAATTTAGGACCAAGTATTGCTGGTTTCTTGCAATATGCTTCTTCTGTTGTCCCTGATTGTGATATTCTTTGTGTTATCGCACTGGGGGTTCATGGAGTTTCTTGAATCTTAATATTTACCTCTTTCCTCTTATCTTTCCTTTCCTACCAGACTGCAGTTTCATATTCAAGAGATACTTGGCATGACTTCACAGTTTACTGATGCTCTGCTTATCTTCTCTCGTGTGTGTTTTTGTTTTTGTTGTTGTTCTCTTTATTTTGGATAGAGTCAATTGCTGTGCCTTTCTTGATTACCAACCTTTTCTTTTGCAGGGTCTTACCTAACCCTGTTTGTCACTCCTAGAGATATTTTATTTTCATCAGAATTCCCATACAGATTTTTTAAATGACTTTGATAGCTCTTCTAATTATGCTTTTGTTTTTTTATTATACTTCCACATAGATTTAATAGCTCTTTAAATATTTGCCCACTAATTCCATCATCTCTATCTATCTCGTTTTTGGTTTGTTTATATTAACTTATTGATCTGATCATGGTTCCCTGTTTCTTTATTATTTTAACTTTTTTTGATCAAAATTTCCATATTATTCATTTTACACTGCTGAGTGTCTGGGTTCTATTGTCTTCCATTAAAGGGCATTCATCTTTGTTTTTACAGGCCTTTAGATTATTTTCAGAAGAGTTTGATTGCTTTGAGGCCATTTGTTAAGTTTTTCTATTACTGGTTTATGATGACCCTTGCTCTGAGGATAGTTTCAGACTCAGGCTTCTCCACGGAATGCCCTGATACTCTTCTCGGAGTCTTTGTCTTGACTAGTCAGGGCTAAAATATTTTCTTATCTCTGAAAGCTCTGAGAGTTGTTCATCTTACTACTCTACTTCTCCTTTACTGTTTTGGGTGCTGTTAGGTTTGGAGTCGTTAAGGATTCCACATGGGACAGTGCATCAAAGCTTAACAGGTTTATCGTGGTGAGAAAGCAGGTGGGAGAAAGCAGGTGGGAGCCAGCGAAACCTGCCAGTGGAAAGAAAGAAAATGGCTCCAACTCTCTTTCCGAGAGTCAGATCTTTTAAAGAAAAAAAAAAAAAAAACACACTGGGAGGGGAGGATGTCATGTGCCGCAGCACGTACAGGGGTTATGGGGCAGGAACATTCTTTGACCATAGATTTATGATTGTAAATCTTATAGACATATCTGTTCTTGCTTCATTCGCCTTCTGGTGGCTGAGGTGCCAGTATGTCTGGGGCTTTCAAACATCTCTTAAGCCATAAACCTAGTGATTGTTTATCTTTTTGTCCCATCTGGCTCTGCAAAAGAAGCTGAGGAGCACCTGGGTCCAAAGTTCCTTTTACCTATAGAGTTCTTTTTCTCAGCCCTGACAGGTGCTGTTCCTTTACACACGTGCAGCCTAACAGGGCGTATGGGAGCCTTATGAAGACAGCACTTCTTATATGCATAGCTGCATTTCCCCCAGATATTTTCTCCAAAAATTCCAGCCACAGTTTCTCAGAACTCTGACCTCCACCTCTTATCTCCCTGAGGCTGCCAGATACTGTTTGCATTCCATCTCTCTGTGCCCATGGTTTGGTGATTGTTTTCCAACACAAAACCAGGCTGATTATACCACTCATCTCCTTTGTTTACTTTCTCTAAGGGACTATAGATTCATGCTGCCAGTTGCCCAGTGAAAATAGAAATTCAAATATTTTGACTATTTTTCTACTTCTTTTTGGTGGGAGTTTAATCCAATTCTTTTTTTACTTCACCAGGACTGGAAGTTTTAAGTCTGCATATTTTCTTTCAAATTCTCATCTTTTGTACCTTTTAATTATTTTCAAAAAAAGGTACTTTTTCAGAAGTGATAATGAGAAAAAATATCAATTTCAAAAAAATGTCTTTTTCTTTCTCTCATTTACTTCTTCACTTATTTACCTATTCAATTGCGTATGCTATTAATAGAGCATTAACTCTGGCCTGAGGTGGATTGTCTTGTGTTTATTCTTTCTACAGTGATGCAATGTGTTTTATAGAAGAACTGTTGTTATTCAGAACAGAAAAATCCCCTCTCTCTGATTTCCCATATGCTGCAGCATGCAAAGATTCATTACAGTTATCATTTCCCTAATTCTAGCCAGGATGAATTTTGTTTTCTTCTATTTTTCTTCCCATTATTATATTTGGTAGATTTCTAGCAAAGGGGTTTGTAAGCTCCTTTCTTTTCTTGTTATCATTTCTCCATATGAAAGGGATAAAGGTAGCTACAATAAGATAGTATGCTTCATAATTATTACAAATAAAGAATACATTGAACCCAAATAGATAAATGACTGAAAAAAAAAGGTGTATTTCCAGGGCAAAAAAAAGACAAGATATTCAACCTGAATTTGCTCTAAAATAAACACATTAATATGGTGAAACATAAATCATATTTGTGACAACCAAGTTGGAATTGTTCCTAACTGAAATTTCTTGTTGGGCAACAATTTCATAGTTAATTGGAAGAGTTTAGTTGTTCCATAGAATCTTTTCAGGGGACTACTGCCTCATTCTCATGTAATCCCTTTGATGCCACAGGCAGGAGGTATTTACCAAAAGGCAAAAATGACAGATCTGGAGCTGCCTAGCAGTCTCCAGCAAAGCTACAGAGGTTCTTTCTGATTTTTCTGTAAGGCTGGATGTGGGCCCTGAGAGAGATGTCAGCAAGTTGAACTTTAACTTCTCTCAACACTTTTGCCAGGGCCAGATCTACAGCTGAGTGTCGGAACCGGTAGAGGAATTTAGTTAGAATAAACTCGAATGGCTTATTTGGTTTGACTGTTTTGATCAATTTGTTAAAATTTTTTAACCTGGCTTCTCTGATAAATAGTTCTGAAAATCCATCAAAATCAGAAAGAGAAGCTGGGCATACTGATGTTGATTCAGAAATGATTTGTGGTCACCCTCAACATTTTATTCCCATGAATAAATATTTCGAGGTATTTTTATATTGTTATATGTTTTGATTTTTCTAAATCCTTAGAGATTCTTAATTCTCTATTCGGATCCACTGCTAATTCTCTATAGTTTGTCCTTCTTTGCTGGGATCAATTAATGGATTGAGAAGAGTATTTCAAGGATTGACTTTTCTGTGTGCAAAGCAAAGAAACCATGATACTTTTAAAAGAAAGGATTTTTCTTAGCGTCTTTGGACCCACAAATAACCTTGAGGACCAGAATGTTCAGTTTGTCCTATATAACTTTTGAATTGCTGAAAAAAACATAAAATAAAAATAAAAGTGGATTAACATTGCCACCCAGTGGTCATATTACTATATTGAATAAATTACACACCTAATACCAGGGCCTTTTCTTTGTGTTTATCTGCTGCAACCACGGTTAAGTCTCTAATTCAATATTTATATCCTGAAAGATCCTGCTCCTTTTATTGGAAAATGCTACTCTAACTCACACTGTTAACTTGCTTTTTTTTTCAATGCAGTATTCCTGATAGCATTTCAATGTCCTTTTCTCTCAAAGTAGCAGAAATGTATTTAATGTTCATTCAAAATTTCTGGCTTTAAAAGAAATAATGAAAACATGTACATATGCAATGCACCATTATAAATATCTCCTAGAATAATATTCAATGAAGTTTCACCTAAAAATATAAATAATTACAAATTTTATTTTAAAAAGACAAAGCCATTAGTTTTAGGTTCCACAGCTTAGGTTCCACAGCACAGTTGTACTCAAGAATTTTAGAAAATAAATTGAAATGCATCAATGTGATTTATGTATTCATACAGTCATATAAGCATGCACACACACAATGGGAATTTCAAACAAACAACTCACTGCCACTTCTGAAATGTTATGCAATCTTGCTGCCATCATCCAGCGAAAGAATTTATACTAAAAATGTTTCAATTCTGACAATTCTTTAAAAAGCTTTTTTTGCCTAAGATTATATTTAAATTTAAACTATGTTGAAGGTACCCATAAAAAGAAAAATTATGTTCGAATTTTAAACTATATTGCTGATACCTATAAAAAGAAAATGTGAGTGAAACAGTATTTGCAGTGAGACCATTAAGTTTGGAAATATTTAGAAAAGTACATGAAAAAAATACATGAAAGAGAGAGAACATGCCCTTATGATAAAAAAAAAAACTTATACAAACAGAAAGGGTAAAACTATTTTTGAAACATAAAAATTACCTAAATTCCAAATAGAGTTTCCCCCCTTTGTTTTGATCTTTTTAGAACCTAATTAAATCTCAGTATAATTCAACACCATGCTCTCAGCATGCTTTTATTTATTTTTTTTTCCTGGAGCAATTGAGAGAGAGGGAGGAAAAAAACCACTCCTACTCCTTTTCATTACTAGGTAGACACATATTTAATAAAGAGATTGAAAAAAAATAAATTCTCTTTTTCGATTACAAGACATTGTATTCAATTAAAGGGGGAAAAACTAAGAATTTAGGCTGAGACAGTGCCTAAAGTTCTTGAACAAGATGAAAAAAAGAACAGTTGGGGAAAATAGAACTCTGCTAAGATTCATGAGAAACACCAAGATAAATAGAGAACAAACCAGGGAAAGAAAAAGTGTCAACAGTGTCATTTGAAAACAAATACCATTGAAGACCATAATTCAGTGGCTTAGAGTGTTGCAATAGAGAAAGAAGGAACTCTTTTTGCATCGTCTCAATGGAGTTGGAAAAAATGAGTCAATATTGTGGACAGAGAAACAACCACTATATATCTTTAGCCATAAAAGGCTTATAAAATAAAAATATTCTTGATATACTCTTCTCAGTGCTAGAACCTAACACTTTAAAATAGTTGCTCTATTTTGCTTGCTTGTTTGAGTCTCTCTCAGTCTAAGTGAAAGATATATTTCGATCTTTAATTTAAAAGATATTGCATACAGGATTTTAAATTTTCCTTTATATATTATTATAGCTTTTGGTTATGAATTAAGATTACTTTATGGTTAATAGCGACACAAATCTATATATAACTCATACATGTGAAGAGTCAATCTTATGAAGTAATTTAGGTAGAACTCTAGACCTTATTTGCTCATTTCACTTCAATGTTACCCCTTTCTACTTTGTAAAGGGTAAGTAAAGGGAGGTTAATAGCTATTTATTTGCATGTTTTGAGACCAAATTTATGCAGCGAAGGCTAAAGTTATCAATTTAAGTAAGCTTTTTGAAATAATAAATTTCACTTGGATACTTTTTTTTCTTTTTTCTGCTTTAGGAAGAATTATGAACAATGACTATTAAGGAAAAATCTTACTAGCCTTCATAAATTAGAAAATAATTCCTGATTGATAAATTACTCTTTGAAATCTGCAAAAATGTAAAGCAAATGTTGGTTTCCTATGCTTTAACATTAAAATGAAAACCACTTTCACAGTAAACATAAACCAATCTGGATACCTAAAAGGACTTCTTAAAGTCAGCCTTTGATAAATCTATTGATTAGAGTTCTTTTATTGCAAAATGAACATGTAAATTTATATATATGTGTACAGATAAAAATAAAATATTATATACTATATAATATTCTGTAGTTATTTTTTTTGTATCATTCTGGGTGGTGCGTATATAACATGCTTCATGGAATCAAATGCTAAAGTACCAGCAATAATGGAATTTTCAATTGCATTCCATATCCCAAGCAATGAAACCTCCCCCCTCATCCCCATCTTCCTCTTTTTATCTACATTTTCTCACCTTCTCATACCAGATATTGATCCAGGAATGTTTGTGTTACAAGGTTGCATATTAGTGGGGAAGGGGGACTCACTCAAGAAACTAACTTAAAAATGAGTAACTTAGGACAGAATTCCCAAAATGATTTCCATGACTGAAAACTAAAGGACTTCCTACCTCTTGAAAGATTATCTCAAAGAAATCTTGGAGGCTCCTCAGAAAAGAAACCCAAAATATGATATAAAAAATTAAAATTGGGCTCACCGCTCTTGTGTTATATAGTTTGGTACAATGAAATCAGAGTGAGGAGGCTGAGACAGCTTTCCTTTCCTAGAAATTAGCCTTTTGAACTTGAGGAATCTGACTTCAGAGAATGAGGATGGATTTTCTCCTTTGTTAGAAGAACTGACTTCTTCATCTCCTCAAATTTATACACTATTAGTTGTCCCCCTTTTTCCCTTCATCTTTCAAAAAAAAAAATCCAGATATCTTCACCAGAATCTAGGCAATAATATAAAGGAGAAGGAGTCTTCAGATGGTTATAATCATTGTCACAAGGGTCTAGTACCTGTGGATAAATGCTCTACATTCCTTCTGTTGACTTTGACATAATTAATAATTGAGAAACCTAGAAGATGTCGCCTTTCCAAATTGCTTATTTTTTTTTTGCTAGAATACTAAAGACTACAAAAGATTATCCAATAGAAAATTACCTAATAAATGAGACTACACCTTACAAACACAGATTTCCTTGTGTAGAGAGAGAAGGACAAAGAAACCTACTCTTTAAATGGATTTCCACAATGGTCTACTCGTGTCCTTGTAGGCATGGGCACTCTCTCTTCATAGTGGCTTTGTAGTCCATCACTGAGTATTGGGTTTGATACAAAATTCACAAAGTATCTGGATAATCTATCCTATAATGTTAGCTGGGGGAGAAGAATTGCATGTACCTTTGCAACAGAAACAATTATCATCAAGCTCGAGAAGTTTAATATCTTTAAGTTCAGTGAGGTCTAATATATTAGTACTAGATATGATTGATATACAAGCTAGTTCTCCTATCTTCCTCTATGCGCTTGAAGGTTTACCTATATGGAAGTTAGGAAACCATAATGTGTTGATCCAAATGTGACTAGTGCATATCTGGCTCTGGGTATATATTTTACATGTATACAAATCTGGATGAAATGTGCAGTTGTTCACTGGACAGAGGTGGCTCTTACATGTTAGTATGGATAAGGTGCTGTGGCCAGAATAGGGCTTTGGAGAGTTTGGAGAAATAATCCATAGAAACATTCTGCAGGTTGGGTTTAGATTTAGCTGAATGTCTGCACTGGAAAGGCAAGGAGGTTACAAAGCACTTGAGTTTATAGAATATTGAGCACTTTCTTAATGCAGAACAATGTTTCATAGGCATATGGCAATGTAAATAATAATAATAATAAGGAGAAGAGCAAGAAGAAGAAGAAGAAGAAAGATTAAATAGAAGTGGATGACAGTAACACAAATGCAAAATTACTGAGAGACATACTTTAAACAGTTAAATGTGAGTTTGGGGATACAAGCAAAATTTCAATTCCATAATTTGGTTAATATTCTTTACAAACTCTTCTCTTTTCTTTTCTGGGTCTACTATTACTACAACTGAAATAAAGTGTATATCCTGTATCAAATCATTGAGACAAGATATTTTCTGATTATTCAAGAAGTATACATTTTGAGTAACAGATTTTTTAAAAACAATGACATTTATTAGCCTCTCAAAAGCATAAATTCTTTACAACTCTCTAGTATGCTCTCACGCAATTAAAAAAAGTAGAACATTTAACTAATTCATGTATCTCTACAAATATAAACACTTAATTGTTTAATAGGGAAATTGACAGGAATTCGTTTGAAAGGAAAACTAGTATGAAAATATAGAAGGATGTCACTGACAGATTTTCCCTACAGCTTCTTAATCTAAAGAACTCAACACTGTGTGTCAAATGATAAAACGACTTACAGTCAAAAAGCACTAATATTAAAATACACAATTTCATTTCCAAGGGCAGAAATCTACTGAATGCATTACACTTTAGAAGGGTGATTCATTTGAAAAACCAACAATTACTAAGCTATTTAATTTTTTTTTTACATATTTCCATGACTACTACTGAATGTCATTTTCATCTTTCAAAACTTGTAAAAGTCATTTCAGTAACATATTTTTTACTCAATGACTACGAACTGATGAAACGGTAATGATGTTTTCTTTTTTAATTTAATGCAAATTGTTGTAAACAGTATAGAAAGCACTTATCCAAACAATATTCTATTTATTATTTTAAACAATTCAATTCAGGTGCATTTGCCTGCAAAATATTTTCCTAAAGTTATCTGTATGCTAAATTTTAAATATTATTAAGGATGTTTTCCCAATCAATTGAAAGAAAGAATTCCTACCCTACCTGCTATCTGTAATCATAAATTGATGCCTGCATTTTAGACTGGTAAGATTTAAAATTAAGCAGTACAATTTGAAAAATTTTCAAACCATCTCTCTAAGCCTTTTAATCCAACCGTTTATTAAACAGCCATAAGGAACTGTACAGAATCGACAGCACATTCATCTGTAATTCCAGATAATTCCCAACTACTTTTAAGGTCTAAAATTCTTACATGGGGTCAAAATGTGGTTGTTTTACTTCCTAAATGTATTAGCAACATTTCAAAACCAACATCCTTCTTTACAAGAATTAGTACAATAACCAGAATTCAAGTTAAGGTGCTAAATGACACGATATACATTGCTGGGAGCTGGAATAGAGTAAGAAGTCTATGCGACTCTGTATCAAGGAGGATTTCTGGGAAACAGATGCACTGGTAATTTGGAACCAAAGAGTGTTGGCTTGTGAAAGCCAATTTTTAGCATTTCTTACCCATTCTGCATTTGATAAGTTTGAACTGGCCGTGGTTCATGGTGGAAATAATTACACAAATCAGGGGTTTTGGGGAGGTGTGGGGGTGGGGAGGTGGTGGTGGTGGTGGTGGTGATTGAAGAGCTATAGTAAAAAATGGCTGGGTAAAAAGAAACCAACCTTGAAATCAGACAGCATACACAAAAGACTGATTTTTTTACCACATCAGGACTACCCTACATTTCTGTCATATTTGTATGGAATGATTATTTTTAACAACATAAATCACTGATGAAAATAGCCCTTGCTCTGCCTATCAATTCGGTTAAGTTAAATTCATTGTCATTAATTTAAGCCATCTTCTATCCAGACTGGTTTGTAATATGAACTAAAGCAAACTCTGTTTACTTTTTTCTCTTTCTCTCTTAGGCTGGTCTAACAACTGAAAGAGGAGAAACAGCTGAGGAGCAGGACAAGTGTAAAAATTCTTCACTAGAAGGTAACTTACATCTATAGTATAGACCCTGAAGTTCTTAAGTGCAGCATAAAATCTTAGTTACCCTTACATTCCTGTGACCAGCTTGCAAAGGCCTGCCGTACAAGGGCGCTCAGTGAGTACCCAGGAACTAATGGAACCCAATGTTAACTTTTATGATAAAAGGGGCATATTTTCTAAAGACATTGAACTACAAAAAATGTTAGTCACTATTATAGAATGCGTCAACCTTTCCAAAATATTGATTCCAGTTATTTAATAGGTAGCATTATAAATACATTTGACATTGATATATCCATTTAATAGAGGTGGAAAATAACACTAAAAAAACATATTATCTCTCACCACCAGAGACAAACAAGTACACTTGATAGAATACAGTATTTGGAAAAATATTTTTTGCATGCTAACCATTATAACTATTGGTGAGTGAAGGGAGTTGAAAAATATATCTGATTTTAGCAAGGAGAAAGTTACCATTAAAATGGAAAGACGTGGGCGGCTGCCGTGGCTCAGCAGTCAGAGCTCTGACCTGCCGTGCTGGAGATCTGGAGTTCGATCCCTGGTGCCTCCTGCCCATATGCAAATTAAAAAAAAAAAAAATGGAGAGATGTGGCACGCATCATTTTGACAAAGGGTCTAGTGGACATCACTAATACTGGGATAAACTGATATCGTGTACTTCCTAACATGATAGGTTGCAAATAACATTGTTCCTGTAGTCTTCTTGCAGATATTTTAAACTGAATATAGTCTGGAAGAAACAACTGGACAGAGAATGGGGGATATACCACAAGATAACTCACGTAAAACTTTTCAAGAACGTGCGTGACATGAAAACAAACAAATAAAAAATCAAATAGGAAGTAGAATTTGTAGATTGAAAAAAACACTAAACGATAACTCGGCCTCATTTTTATTATGTGTAAAATGGTGGTTATAATACTGAATGTCTCATGAGGCAGTTCAGATCATTAAATGAGTTAATATACGTAAGGACTTGGCAAAGAATCTGAATGCATTAATCATTTTATGAGTACAGACAACCGTCATTGTCCTCATTTAATTTTGAGAAACAAAATTTTAGAAGAAGCTATACAATAAGAGTTAACGACGTTTGTGTAGGGAAGCATTTCTTTTACACAACATACACACAAAACATTTTATGAAAGATAATTTTGATGAATTTGTATATAATTAAATAATTATGTGTCAATAAATTCTGTTTCTCAAACACCATTACTCAGAAACAAATAGACAATAACAAAACAATGCAAGACATTACCTAAGAGAATATTTTGCTATACATGTAAATACAAAGTGTTAAACTTCACACACGTGTATGTGTCTATAACTAAAATAAAGCAATTAAAAATGTATTGAATGCATGGATGAGCATCTCAGAAATGAGCAAACAAAGAATTAATAAATATGTGAAAATGTGTTCACCATCCTTTGTAACCAGAGAAATGTAAGTTAAGACTGTGATATTCTACTAATTCATAATCACTTGATTGACTAAAAACTAGGAAATCTTATGACATTTGCTCTTAGGAAGGACTTAGATACTGAATGATGTGCTTTTTGCACATTCATGTATGATAAATCTATCTTTAAAACATCAGATTAATGATAAACACTACATTTCTGTTAGGGTTTATATCTGCAAGTAGCAGGTCAAGAGTAAGGAATAGGGAGGAAGCTACTAGTAGCACCAAAGTTGTTAAGCTTTGGTGGTTCTTACTTCTCCAAACCCATCAGAGAGTCTCAGTAGTAAAGTAAAGCTAATTTTATTTGATTAGAGCAAAAGGGAGGTCATTGCTGAAATGAGAATTTTAGTAGTAAAATAAGGGATGATGTCATTTTACTGTTATAGGCTCTCAACTAGATAGCATACAATAGGGAGTGGTTCTAGGAGTGAGCAGAGTTCTGACACAATTGCTTTGAATTCACTTCCCCTCTATGAAGTGAAGATCTTGGAGCAAGTCTTGTTGAGTAGACTTCATTCTTTTTGCTTCAATCAGTCATAACTTCTAGGAGCAGGTACCTCCTGGATCAGGCACTAAATTACGTTTGTTTGTTCTCAATATTGTTTAACATGGGAGCAGGAAAGATTCCTGATCTTCCTTAATATATAGACAGAAATGTAAACCTTGCATTGTTGCACACAGGGACAGGGAATTAGGTTATCAGTTCTCAAAATGCATTAGTGTTCAAACTCCTTTGGATAGTTGATTTGTGAGAGTTTCATTTACTGGTATATTTCTTAACTCTCATCTTTCATATTTATTCTTCCTTGCTTTGATTTAAAAACCAATTTAACATTTCAAGGTATGCATAATTTAATACACCATGTAGATTATAATTAAAATTTATATCAATGGCTCTTTACCTGGATTAGTCTAAGGACTTTATATGTATATTATATCCACATTTAATCTTTGAAATGATTCTACCTATTAGGAACTATTATTATTTCCACATTATAGAAGAGTAAATTGTGTCTTAGAGAGGTTAAGTGATTTGCCTCAAATCTTATATTTGCAATGAACCCACTAGGTTAACTCCAGAGACTGCCGTCTTAACCACTAATCTACTCATTAAAGTCAACATCAATTCTTACTTTAAAGTCCCAAGTGTCCTCCCTTCCACCATCTCCATCCCATCCCCAATATACTCCTAAGGAGGAATCCTAGCATGTGTCAAAGCCAAGGAAAGAACAGGTCCATGTTACAAGAGGGCAGAATTTTAGGGAGAGGAACCTTGAAAATCCTACTATCAAGCAATTACTCTCCACTTCCCTTAGCTCTCTTTCCCTTTATTATTTCCTCACTATTCATCACTGTTTCTTCCATAATTGTATTGTGTATCACTCAGTCCTCTAAGCACAGAGGACATACGTTCGAACAAGATACACACGATCCCTGCTGCACAGGGCTTACAGATCTTGCTCATTATTTTAGGAACATAAAACCTACAAATATGATTACTGAGAAAAGAAGAGTAAAATAAGTCCCAAATAGTATTATGTAACATACAGTATGCAAAGAAGGCATTTTAAATGAAAGATTCTACAATACAGTTTGAATTCTATGATAAGAGCTGGCTTAAAGTTGAACAAGAAGAAAGACCTCATCAAAAAGTAAAAATAATAATAATAAAATTTGTAAGATCTAGAGTTGAACACAGTGATTAAAAAAAAAAAATGGTGAAGTAAGAAAGTGAGGCCAACAAGTCAGGGAGGAGCATGCAGTTAATGGCTACAGTGTCGATATGCGGATAGTGGATTAAACAGGGACAAAACAGGAGGCAGAAGGACCCGTGGGGAGGTTGCTGGATACTTTCAATGAGAGTGTATAACGGCCTGGATTAAGGCAGTGAGAATTCATAGGAATAGTGAGAACTGGGAAAATTATAGTCATTTAGAGGTAGACTTGGTGGAACTTGATACTTGATCAGATATGAGAGGTGGTAAAGTGGGGGAGTTTCTGAGGAAAAAGGCTCCAGAATGAAAGCAAATATGTAGACCCAGGACAGGGACCAACAGGTCCTGCTTGGCCAAGGCCAGCTCACCATGCCTTGGGTTGTACACTGAAGCTTGAAGTTGAGTCTTTTGGCTAACAAAGGCTTGCCTTTACCTATTATTTCTACGTCCCACTTTTTCCTCGGATCCTTCCAGTACTAGAAGGGTAATACACAGCTGTTCAAGAGATTCAGAAATTCTGGGTCCTGGGCCATCTCTCTTATGTTATTCAAAAGAAACAAAACTAAACCAAAACGACAACCAAAAATCTTTGTGTTAAAATCAGAAAGCTCTTAGAAGTGCAGAAATAAGTACTAATTGTAGTTATTTGCCTCTAAGAATTGGACTCATATCCCTGAGAAAAAATAAATGCTGTTGAGGGAAAAGAATGAATAATCTGGTGCATTCTTGCAATCCCAAAGAGATTTCTGTTTTAAAATAAAGCACTTTTCTGAATACTGAATCTTTAATAGTAAAGGTACTTGCCAAGGGAAGGTTTTCTTTTTATTCCCACCCATGTGACCAGTAGCACTGTGCTAGTGGGTACGAAATACATAAAGTTAAAAAATATATATAAAAAAATTAAAAATAATACATAAAGCTGACTTGGCTCTTCAGTTTCCAGCTCCTATGTGTAAACTTTTCTTTTGAAAAGGAGATTTGCACAAAATGCAACTTTTAGTAAGGGTACCCAAGAATATTTTTCTCATGTTTCTGATGAAAGTATTTTAAATGCATTTTTAAAGAGAACAAGAATATCTTTTGTAATACTTAATGCTGAGCATGTGCACATTAACTCCAAGTGTCGTGAATTATAATTTTGAACTTTTTGCCCTATTGCAGAACAAATTTCAATGTGTTTGACCTGAGTTAAATGGGTTATATGGAGATCAGATGACCGAGAGAAAGTATCCTTGTAGTATCTCCTCTCACAGTATTGAGTTTTCACCTCACACACTTGGATAGGATAAAAGTAAAAAGAACAAAATAAAATTTTAATCCTACCTTCATCAAAATAGAAAAATGACAAATTTCTCAGTTTTTAATAAAGATGTTTTAGGCTTTCCTCTAGACCTGTTTATTTATCACCTGCTTATCCCCACTACTTATCCAATACTGTTTAAAAAGCTCAGTACATAAAGCTAAAACATTATCCCAACAGAAAACATTTTTGTGGCTTTTCCTTGTTTGTTCTATTTTGTTTTGATTTCAGTTCTGAAATCCCTCTGGTTATATAGCCAAACCCACTGTTTCATTCTCTGCTGCTATCATGGCAGAATAAAAAACTACAATCCACACTTAACAGCAAGTGTTAAAATGTATCAAGGCTCCAAAGGGAAAAGTACACTGAGAATTATAAATTCTGTTAGGCAGTGTCCCACTTGCAGGGCTTCCTTTATGCGTGTGCTTATGTTGTGTTATTCCTCATGAGACATATGCATTGCTTCAGAGTCAGCAGTGACTCACCCACTAAAAGGATCACCAGAGAAGCATTAATGTTACTTTTTAAAGCTGTTTTTCCAAATGCTTTAGCTCAACCTTCAAAAGTAGGATGCATTTTCACTAATCTGAAACCTAAAATAGAAAACATTTATAATGCTTGATATTTTTAATTAAACCAAATAAAACTAAGATTTTTTTAAACTAAAAACTAAAATTTTAAACATTTCCCCAGGCAAAATGCATTATTGATGATTTTTAATTTAGACAAATATTAAACTTTTTTGTTGCTTTATTTTGTTTTGCATGCTCTCTCTCTCTCTCTCTCTCTCTCTCTCTCTCTCTCTCTCTCTCTCATTCTTTCTCTCACTC
The DNA here is from genome assembly GCA_004026745.1 of Myrmecophaga tridactyla. NCBI lineage: Eukaryota > Metazoa > Chordata > Mammalia > Pilosa > Myrmecophagidae > Myrmecophaga > Myrmecophaga tridactyla. The sequence goes on from PVIY010016384.1 coordinate 24,615, forward strand.
AATCTGTTTCCTTGAGATAAGTGTTACAAATTAGTGAGTCTGAGTTCCACAAGGAATATAAAGCATGGCATTTGAGAAAGGCTGCTTTTTCAGTCCCCATGTCCACTGACAGCCTGATGAGAAGTTAATAGGCCAAGTACACTTGCCATTTACAGGTGTAGCAGGCTTTATAGCGAATTGCTTCACACCTGTCACTTTGTGCCCCAAGCATTGCCCATTATCAGCAGCAACCTATTTGTGCAGGAAGTTCAACTTCTTCAGAGCAGAGTTCGAAATTTCAATCAGCAAGAGGCACAAAGTTTTTAAATGACACGAATTTTACAACTGAGACTGGCAGGGAGAAAAATAAAGAAATAGGACTTATCTACAAGAATCCTGCAGAAATCTAGTGGGCACGCTGACTTGCCATGGCTTCTGCAATTCCCCCAGAACCTAAGCCCTGTGGGTGATTGATCACTGATGTTAACAAACTTGCCTAATCACAAGAGTCACCTGTGGTGCTTCTGGTTAAAAATACAGATTCTCAGGCTTCCCTGGAGAACCTGCTTCCCTGGAGATATGGAACAGAATTCTGGAAACTCCAGGTGATTTTATTTATTCAATAAGTTTGAGTCCTCCTGATAAGTCAATGTATGCCATCAGCAATACCCTTCTTGACACCTGTAGCTGATTCCAATACACCAACAAAGTTTGCTTTCTGAAATTCCTTGTAGGCTTTGGAAATGATTCTTCCCCGTTTATACCACATCACTGATATATTCTACATATATTTGCATGTAAATTTCTCCCATTCTAAAACAGTCTGCTCAGTGCAGACTTCTGAGATCTGTTGCTGTAACCTAAGATAGAGCTCTCTGCTGTCCACTTATCCTCACATGCCCCTTACTTCCTTTCATGCAAAATATAACTGAATGAGTTCTATATGCTCAGAGCTGTCCTCTGTTAAACTGTTTATTCACCTTGTAATAATCGGGTAGATTACTTTGACTTCAGGTAAAAGCAAACAAACAGACAAACGAATATCAGAAATCCACAACTGACGTTTTTCCTTGATAGCTCTTTTTCAAGTGGTGACATAGAGGTCCAAACCCTTTCTGCCGTGTGCCTATTACAATTCAGAGTTGTTTGCTTTTAGCTGCATGGACAAGGGAGAAAATAGGAGCTGGGGAACTCCAAGGATATTTTCGGATTACATATTTTAGGAAATTGTATATATCACTTCTTGCCACATTCCCTTAGAAGAAGTGGTGATCTGTCTCTAAAGAAACTGGGTATTTGTATTGTCACTGTGTGGCCAGGAAACTGAGATGCAACCAGTTTGTTCTGTTGCCTTATTGCATAATAAGCAGTATGGCTTCCTTCTTGCAGAAAAGACTGCTTTGTACTATAATTTAAGCTTCTAATTATATCTCTTAATGCTGTTTAATTTTTGGATATTAATAAACATAAATGAAATGGTGGGGATTTCATTCAGAAAGAAATGTAGCTTTAAAGCCCATGTACCTGTTCGATTCTTCATTTTTTGAATAGGATAGCTTTTGAAGATTCAAATTTTATTTGATATTTTGTTATTGTGCTCAGAGTTCTAATTTAGTCTGTAAACGTTTAAGAAATAACATTGAAATTAACCCGCTGAGGACAAAGGGAGATTAATTTTTTCTTTCAAACAGAGAAAAAAGGACCCAATTCCCCCAAAGCACACTGAAAAACACTGTATATATGCAAAGTACATTCACAAAAAGAGCTGCCTTAACCCAACATAATTATATTTGTTTTTCTCTTTAGACTTTTAGAAATGCAACATGGTTTTTATTGTTCTTTCCCATAGCTTAGTTTCAGAATGAGTTATCTGAATCATTAAAACCAAAGTAAATGTTTAATTTGAGATTCTTTATTTGGATGGGGTGCACTGCAGATCCTTAGGAACATATGATCAAAGTTGTGGGTCTTTTCTCTAAAAGCAAACCCAGAGCACATGTAAACAATGCTTTAGTAGATTTTCACAAGGTCCAACATTCTTTGAAGACATTCATAAATCCCACAGATTATAAAATTAATAATCATTAATTTTGATTAAAAGCCAAAATAATAGTAATAATAGAAATCTTTGCAGAATGCAAGAAAATGGAGGACAAAATTTATAGATTTCAAGTGAGATGTTTTGAGACCAATGCTCTTCCTCATATTTGATTTTTCCAATATTTGATTTTTTTAATACACGTAGGTGCTGCATTTATGTCTCTTGGCTTAAATGCTGTCATATCTCACTTTTAACCTTTTAGTACAGCAAATTATGTTTTACTTTCAATGAAACTTTGGTAATTTGGACTATCTGGTAATAGCTAGAAAATAATTCTGTAATTGAGTTTTGTACTATGTAAGGATCATTCCTCATCTATATCATGCCCCCAACACAGCTTCATTTTCCAGAGACCTGTATGCAGATTAAAGGTCTTCATCATTAGGTACAAAAAAAAAAGATAATATAAAATTTATAGAAATAAAAGGTGATTTATATATTCAAGTAGTTTTAGCATTCATCTATTGTTTGCAATTAGCTACATTTCCCCATTTACAATTTTCGAAGTAAAGAAATCATTGCTATTTGGCTTCCAGAAATACAATTGGGTTCATGTCAAAATTTTCCTTTTGTTGCCATTTGATTCCCAAGTAGAGACTGCCTTTTCCAGTCTCTAGAGGCCACCAGCTTTCCTTAGTGTTTGTTTCCTTTCCTCCATCTTTAAAGTTAGCATTGCTGCTTAAGCTTTCCTGTAAATATCCCCTGGCACATATATACTATAATTTCTTTGTGACATACGAATAAGAGGGAAATAACTTGTTTATAGGATACACAAAAATATATTTATTTTTAAGAACAATTTTTTTTTAATTTGAATAAATTTTTAGTTCTGATTGGGTATATGTGCTATTTTGAAACTTGTGTGCACCCCAGAAAAGCCATGTTCTTTAGTCCTGATTCAATATTGTTGGGTGGGATCTTTCTGATTGAATTGTATCCATGGAGATGTATCCCACCCAGTTGTGGGTGAGACCTTTTGATTAGGTGGTTTCCATGGAGACGTGTCTCCACCCATTCAAGCTGGGTTGCTTACTGGAGTCCTTTAAGAAAGGACCACCTTGGTTCCATATATCAGTCAAGAGACTGTTGGAAATACAGAAGGAAAATGCCCCCTGGGGAAGACTTTTGAAGAAGCTGAGAGAGAAAACCAGTACACTTCGCCATGTGCCTTCCCAGTTGACAGAGAACCCCAAATGCCATCGGCCCTTTCTTGAGTCAAGGTGCCTTTCACTGGAAAGCCAACTCATCTCTTGTATGTTGTATTCTGGAAGCATTTAGCAAACTAAAACAGTATGTCATAGTCATTATAATTTATATTGCCTTGTTAATAATAAGGGTGAGTGTACTTTCAAATGTTCTGGGCTACCTGGGATGATTCTTCTGCCAATTCCTGTCTTTTGCCCAATTTTAAATTAGCTTTCTTTGCATTGATTTATTGGGGTCTTGATGTAACCTTCTAAACACAAATCATGCTTCAATGATATGTTACAGATATTTTGTTCAATTTGTGGCATATAGTTTCACTGTCATTAGTGTGACTTTTAATTTACAACATTTCTTAATTTTAATGTATTGAAATGGATCAACTGTTTCCTATAAGGTTACCAAATTTTGACTTGTTATAAGCATCACGGTCTATACCATGGCCATGAGGATATTCTTTCATATTTTCATCTAAAAGTTTTTTACAATATTGTCATTAAACCATCTGTAATGAATTTTTTTTATTTAATTCAGTGTAGAGAGCCAATTTCACTTTTTCTTCTTTTTTATAACCAATTTGTGACAGCACTGTTTACTGAATAGTTTCTATATATGCATGAATCTTTTTCTGGTCCTCTATTTATTCCTTTCACTTGTTTGTCTATTTCTGTACTAATACCATTTCAACTTGATTTCTCAATTTTCTTTCATGGGGCTGTATTGCTTGTTTAATCTTGGTTATAGACTTTCTCATGTGATTTTTAGAGTCAAACTTCCGTTACAAATTAAATCCCAGACACATCTTATTTTAAATTTGATTGAATTTATTAATCATTTGGGGGGATTTCTAGAGAAACTTGTGATTTCGTTTCTAAAATATGAACATAATATATTTTTCACTTACAAATTGAGATAAAGTTAAAGTTTCATAATTATCTCTATAAAGATGTGCATATTGTCTGCTGTTGAAAAATGTTATATGTTTTAATTATGTTAGTTTATTGTATATAGCAATGTCATTAATATTTGTATACTGATGGTGAATACTTATTAATAACTCATTAATTCAAAAAGCTTATCCACAAATTCTCTTGAGTTTTCCAGAAAATCATATCAGCTTCAAGTAATAAGAATGGTATTTCATTTAAATTTTTATTTCTTTTAATTTTTTCTCATGATTACAAGCACTAAATAGGATATGCTGTATATTATTGAATTGGAGGTATAATAGTGATTATTCTTGTTTTGCTTTTTTTTTTGCATGCTGTATGGTGGGGTCACATTTCATTCTTTTTCCATGTGAGTATCCCATTATTGCTGCACCTTTTGTTGAATTTTTTTGTTGTTGCTTGTTTGTTTGTTTATTTTTTTTGGAAAGTGCATGGACTGGGAATTCAACCTGGGTCTCCCGCATGGCAGGCTAGAATTCTACCACTGAACTGCCCTCATACCTCCCTTGTTTTGCTTTTAAACTATAAAGAAACATTTTCAACCTTACATCTTTATGTATAATCAACTGTCCACCAACCAATGAATGGATAAACAAAATGCGGTGAATACATACAATAAAATATTATTCAGCCACATAAAGGAATGAAGTTCTGAGTCACGTAACATGGATGAATCTTATAGATAATATGTTGAGTGAAAAAAGCCAGATACACAAGGACAAATTATGTGTGCTCACTGATTTGAAATAATTGGAACAAGAAAGCTCATAGAGTCAGAACCTAGAATATAGGTTACCAGCATTGGGGTAGGGATAGGGAAATGGAAGTTAAGGCTTAAAATGTAGAAATTCCTGTTTGGAATGATGGAAATGCTTTGGTAATGGATGGTGCTGATGGTAGCACAACGCTGTGAACTTTATTAACAGCAAAACCCTTGGAACTACGCTACACCAAAAAGTGAATCCTAAGTAAAACCATGGACTGTAATGAATAATACAATTATAAAGATGTGCTACCATCCATTGTAACAAATATCCCACACTAATGCAAGTTCTTAATTATAGGGTGGTATATGAAAATACAGTATTTTACACATGATTATTTTGTAAACCCACAACATCACTAATAAAGGAAAAAATATTATATGTACATATTTATAATCTTTAGCATATATGTGAAAATGTTTTGTTTTAGAGGCTATATTTCAAACTTAAGCTACTGTGTCAAAATATTGATTTCATACTTAAAAAATGTCAGAGAAAAGATATGTGCCTCTTCAGACAAAATAATTTTGAATAATATACTCAATACATAAATATGCAGTATAAAGTTTAAAATGAAATTATACATATGTCTTAATATATTCAATATATATTAAACTATATAAACTATACTAACATACATTAAATTGGATAAACTTTATACTATGCATATAAAATTTTATTTGTGTTAAACCTGCAGCATATAATTTTAATGGAGTACATCATTATATAGTTATGTAATCATATGAACATGACTAAAGTAGTAAATATATAATATTATGTCTTTGGTTCAAGAATTAGTGAATATAAAAGCAGCATAAATTAGGAGATTTTGCTTGCTTTTTCTAGTTAGCCTACTGGTGAGTAGCTCTGAAATAATTCTTCCTACTCTCAAGTGCCTTTTTTTCTCTGAAAACTGATTGAGCTTATAGCAGAGTTGTGATTACAGTATTTATATGAGTCCTTTTCTTATAGGATTACAGAAAAGACAGCTGTATCTGTGAAAATTTTGCGATAAAATTCCTGAGAAGATTTTCTACCACAGGGAGATTATAAATGCGGCCCCTTAATAGTGCTTAGGTACACAGTTACTCAAGCTTTATTCATCTAGGGATGACTTACAGCCAGAATCCTCTCAAGTTTCAATTTCTGCCGAATAGGGTATTCAGCAATTATTTGGGAAACATTCTAGTTATCAAATATGAAAGTAGAATTAAACCAAAAGTCTATCATATTTGTTAGGGAAAAGAAATTGTTACTGACAACTTTATATACACAGTTTTATTAGCAATCAGTTGTTGGGGTTTACCTTAAAGGAACCCTAAAGATCTCTACCTAAAATGTATACACTAACCTTTCAGCAAAATTATCTCCTTCTTTTTTTCAATGCTGTGTGTCCATTCAATACTGAAAAGAGAGCTGCTACATCACAGTTTCCTCTCCATAACAATACTGTAACAGATTATTAGAGGAAAAATGGTAAAGGGAGGGCTCCCACCCCAATCAAGACAGCAGAGGGAAGTGCTTCAGGACTGCAGAAGCTTTGAACAAATAGTCAGAGCTGGCAGAACGTCTTTCTAAGAGATCCGGACCACAGCAGCCTGCAGTGACGGGGCGAGTGCCACCGAATCAAGGCAAAGGTCACCGGACCAAACACACTTAGATGATTTTATATAAAAAAATGACAAAAAAACTTATTCCCATTGATTCCTAAGGCCAAATAGAGAAATAAGTTGAGTGAATCAACTGTTTATTAATAAGAAGAAAAAGACAAAGACAAAGGCCACTTAAAAGCAGCAGGATCCTGTCACAGCTTGGCTGAACCCCCTTCACCCCTGGTATTAGTTTCTTCGATGTTGCTAGAATTGCAACATACCAGAAATAGAATGGCTTTTATAAAGGGAATTTAGTAAACTACTAGTTTACATTCTAAGCCTATAAAAATGTCCAAAGTAAGGCCAATGGGTCAGGAATACCTCTGTCAGCTGGTAGTCACATGGCTGGCATCTGCTGGTCCCTTGCTCCTGGGCTCCATGCTTCCAGCTTCTGTTCCTGTGGGGATTCCTCATTTTGCTTCTCTGGGGCTGGATTTCATCCCTTGACTTCCCCTGGCTCTCTCCAGGTTCTGGCTTGCTTAACATCTCATGGCAATGTGTACTAGGCTCCAAGCATCCCCAAACATCTGTGTCTCTGCTCTCCAAGTGGCAGTGTGTGTCAGCTCTAGGCTCTAATATTCCTGTTGGCTCTCTCTCTGCCACTCTGCCATTTCTGAAGTTTCTCCAAAATGTTTCCCCTTTTAAAGACTCTAGTAAACTAATCAAGGCCCATTTGGAATAGGCAGTCACACCGCCATCTAATCAAAAAGTCACTCATCACCCTGGAGATAATCTAATCAAAAGTTTCCAACCCACAGCACTGAATCAGGATTAAAAGAAACAGCTGCTCCCACAAGATTGGATCAGGATTAAAACATGGCTTTTCTGGGGTACATAATACTTTCAAACAGGCATACCCCTCAACAGATCAGCACACAGCTGGCCCTTGCTCTCAGTGTAGGTCCCTGGTCCCAACCCGGGAGGCAGCATGGCAAGGCTTGTACACATACTGGGAGCATATATGCTTGGTAGACATTTTAGAGAAATTGTTGGTAGAGCACAGCCATTTTGTGAGTGGACTTATAGCTCTTTCTTAACATTCAATGAATTGTAGGGAGTAATCTAAGGAGCTAAATTAGTAAATTTCAAAAATTTCAATCAGAGTCATGCAGTATTCACCAAGTTTGAACATACTCTTCATTTGTCTTGCTTACTATTCTATTTGTAAAGAGACCTGACATGTAAAAATAGCTCCAGCAATAAAACCTTAGTCTCAAAATGCTTACCATTCCCCATGAGTGCTTTCAGAACTATACCTTGCTTTGTAGTAAAGCTGTAATGACAGCTGTCATCAAAAGGCTCTCACGAAGCATTTGCTGACCTTTAGATGCTGCGGGTAACAAGTGCTGTTATAAATTCTTCAGGGTCTTTCTTTGAAGTTTCATACTTTAACATAGTTTCACATGTTTAACCCTTAGTATACTAAGCCAAATCTGATCATTCATGTCTTTTGTTTCCCTTATGATTCTCTCATTCTTTAAGTATTCATTGAATTTGTTTTACATGCCAGGAAATATAATTAGTCCTGGATATACAATGATGAATGTCATAGCCATTCTCATATCTTTATGGAAATTACCTCCATCAGGTTCCTAGACAAGAGACAAATACATATACAAATCAAAATAATGTAGTTTTGATGTATCATGAAAGAAAATGTGGATATAAAAAGAGATGGTTAAAAGTGGTGGTGGTGGTAGGATAGGGTACTGCTTTAAAGCAACAAAATAAGTTAGGTCTGAGCTGTCTGGGAAGTGGACGCCCAAAGGAGGGAAAGCATCTACCAAATAGAGAAGCAGTCAAAGAACAGCTTTCCCTGTAAAACAGATGGCCAGAAAAAAGCACCTAGGTGAGGAAGAGCATTTTGTAAAACTGAGAAGTTCTTATAGGGTTCTGAAATTTCAGTCAGCTCTTTAAATAGATCATAAAATATTATTATTGTTCATACTCTTGAAATAAAACTTAACTTTGTTGTTTTTAGATGTTTTAATTTTAGAGGTCATGCCTATAGCTAAATTTTAGAAGAGGTAGTCAGATCTGCTAAGTATGTCAAAATTTTGATATTGGGTATTACTAAATCCTGAATATTTACTTCAGAAAGAATCTGCATTTTTTTCCAGAAAAGTATATAGCTCTCCAGCCCTATATTATCGTATTATAATGAATAAACAAATTCTCCAAGAGATAGGCAATGTTCTCCATTGACACATTATAATTCAATACTACCTAACCAGTGGTTGAAAACATGAAGCCTTCAACAGCAGGTCACAGTAAATAAAGAAACATTTAACTACTCTCTATGAGCAACTGTTTGTGTGCTGTTTCAACCACCCCTCCTTTCTTCATCAACCATGCTCTTGACCATATAATATTCCCACCCTTTTATAGTACTTACTGTTTTCCAGGATGTGTTCACATACTATAATAGCAACGGTAGGGATAACATCCCATTGAAGTGGGGTGAGTTCTTCTAAGTAATTTCTATCTCATTCTTTGAAGATTTCAGAAGTTCCCAATCCTTATGTTGTTATATCGGTGCTGCTTTCATTCATATTTTTAAAAAAACAAATAACTTCTCAAGTATGAATGGCAACTAATGTCTCTTGAGGGAGAGCTAAGCACCTATTTACCTATATCTATCTATCTATCTGTCTGTCTATCTATCTATCTATTTTTTGCATAAGCATTTATATATTTTAAAGGCAGTGAACCAGGCCTCTTTAGCAGTGGTTGCCAAAATCTTTAATGGGGGAGTTGGGAATATATTTCCCAGGATCTTTCAGTTCTACCAGAATATCCTCACAATTCTTATCAATTCCAAATTTTCTATAACTGTAATATGGAAAAAGTTTATTCTTGGTAACTGTGATGTCCACATTATAGCCAAGTGCATTGAATATGTGAAATACATTTTTACATTTGAGTTTAAATCTCTGCATTTATACCCACTTTGTGGGGTGGTGGTTGTATAAAGAGACAATGTTTAATATTTAATGCAGTGTTTCTTGATTTGGGATTTCATGATATATCATTGGGGAGTTGCTAGAAAGTATTGATGTTTTTCAAAGATGTGCATACTTTATTTAATTTTGAGAAATATTCTTGTAAACTACTCTAACTTTAAAATTGATTTTCAAGTCTTTCTTCCAATTCCTTGAGATATAATGTAATGTGTGAAAAATATAATGATTGTGGAGGGGGTTTCATTTTTTTCTTTATGAGCTGTGTTTTCTCCCAAGATAAAAATTTTCCTGGCCATATGAAAAGCTTGCATGGTAAAAAAAATATTGTTATATATGAAACAAGGAAATCAGAAAAGCTTTAGAGAATTCTGTCCAAATTACACCAAAAAATAAAAATCAGGGTAACTATTAGTTTTAACTGCCTTTTGTGGGGTTTGTTTGGACAGATTTTTAAAACACACATAAAAAATATTCTGATATGTGGGGGAAGTTATATCACAAACTCAAAGCAAACTGTATACAGCTCTGTTCCTAATTTTTCTAATTCCCTTCACCCCAGTAGCTCAGTAGAGGGTTTCCAGCCCTATTTCAGACTTAATCAGTTCAGAATCTTCCCAAGCCTCCTGTGAACAAATATAAAGGATCTGAAAAGTGAAGCTGCTTAATACAATGGGGGCTCATTAACATCGTTTCAACAAGCCTAAGCTTATGCAAGCCCTTGTCTAACATGCAGCTCTAATTTGAATCCACACTTCTCAGCATGGTAATAAGGGCTCTGCAGAAAGCCAGTGTTTGTGCATATACATGAGCGTGCTGCATCTAATCCAATCAAGAAAATAGAAACTTTCAGGATCAAGTTTAATTTGACTTTGGAATGTAAATTCTAAATGAAAGAGTTGTATATGAATTCATACACTTAAAAGAGAATTTAAGAGGGCACAGCGAAATAATGTCCCATTGGCGTTTATTTTAAAAAGCGAAATATTCTTAAGTACTTCTTTAGAAGGCACATTTCTCTTCCATCATTGCATTATTAGTTTAGTCTGGACAGATGTATGGTTTAAGAGAAAGAGCACAGAGTAAGGCGTGTCTCTGTTTTGCTATGCATAGTCATCTGGTCCTTTTTTTAAAATGTTATTTTATTGTGATATATTCACAGACCACAGGTCCAACCAAAATATAAGATCTATCATAGACATTATTTTCAAATATTGTGCATTCATCGCCATGATCATTTTTAGAACATTTGCTTTACTCTAGAAAAAGAAATAAAGAGTAAAAGAAAACTCCTAACATCCCATACCACTAGCATTGGACTCTACCCAATTTTAAAACTTGAACTAGAGGTAGGTTAACTAAGACAGTGCAGTATTGTCAGAAATATATAGATATGTGGAACAGAACAAAATATCTAGAAGCAGATGAGACAAACACAGGAAAAGGACTTAAAAACTTTTTTGCTATATAGTTTTATAATCATTATCAAAAACCAATGTTACTAGATTACAGTTCAATAACTTCAGGTATTTACTTCTAGCTATTCTAAAATACTAGAAACTAAAAAGAAATATCTTTATAATGAGTCAATAGTCAAAGTCATTTATTACATCTTAATTTCTTTTACAACCTCTCCCTTTCATTTGATATGCCTTCAAGTCTCACAGAAATAAACTTACTAAGAAAAAATTTTAATACTTAGAGCCTAGAGTACTCCCTAGGATTTTCAGGAACACTGTTGGTTGGGTCTTGGCAAACTGTGGGTGGTTTGCAATATCTGGCTAAAGCTTGCATAAGAGTAACCTCCAGAATGACCCCTTGACTTGGATGAAATCTCTTAGCCACTGCAACTTAATTTGGCCCATTTATTTTTCCCTTTTTTTTCAAGAAGGCATGCTTCATTCTATAGTACCAGGCCCAGGGTCATCCCTGGGAGTCATGTCCCATGTATGGCAGTGAGAAGAGAGTTCATTTGATGAGTTGGCTTAAAGAGAAAGGTCACATCTGAACAGCAAAAGAGGCTCATTGGGGATGAAATTTAGGAATAATTACATACAGGTCTAGCTTTGTCAATGCAGAAATAAGTTTCATAAGGGCAAGTCTCAAGATCAAGGGCTTGGCATATTAAATTGGGAGTCTCTAATGCCTGAGAGAATATCAGAAATTCCCGAGATGGAGAAGCTTAATAGTTCCTCATTTCTCCCCAATCCCTCAAGAGGACTTTGCAAATACTTTTTAATTTTCTGCCCATACTACTCCAGAATGTATCCAGGTATTATGTTAATCTGTACAGAATAGTAAGTTCTCATTCTCTATTCTAGGTACCATGTTATCAGATTATTTAAATAAAGTAAACAGATAGTTAAATTATATAAAGTGATACAGAAAGTTTCAACTTTGGACCAAATAAACATCTCTTCCTTTGGTTCACACAGAAGGTGAAGCTTTCAAATTCAGACAATATCATCCTTTACCTTGCATCCTGATTCACCCTAGTCCTAACCAGGCCCATTACATTATCATTTTCAATTGTAGTCCAATCTCTCCTTCAGCCTCTTCAAGAGCTGCTGTGTGGAGCAATGGGGAGTTTCAGGGTTGTAAAACTCCAACTCTGAGTCTCAGGTGTCACACAGATACCCAGTGTTCCAAAGAATTACCAGGTCACATATAAAGAACACAGCATCTCTATATTTAGAAATATTTAAAACTCAGGAATGGATGTGACTGCTGCAAGATCCTATAATCCAGGAACCCTTACAATAAACCCTACTTGAACATTCTGCACTCCTTAATCTTTGGCTGCCCAATTTCTATCCACTCTCCATCCCATGACAACTCATGCATTCAAGTTCAATTCTCAGAGATTGTTCATAATTAGTCCGCACCAGTTAAACCATACATTAATCGTCCTTTTATTTCTGGCCTGTTTCACTCAACATAATGTCTTCAAGGTTCATTCACCTTACTGCATGTCATGTGATTTCATTCATTTCTGCAGCCACTCAATATTCTATCATATGTATACACCACATTTTGCCCCTCCAATCATCAGTTGAAGTACCCTTAGGCCACCACCTTCCATTGCAAGTCATGTACAATGCTGCAATAAACACTGATATGCAAATGTCCATTCAAGTCCCTGCTTTCAGTTCTTCCAAGTATATACCAAATAAGGGGTAGCAGAATCATATGGTAACCCTATACTTAGCCTTCCATGGAATCACTACACTGCCCTACAGAGGGCTACACCATTCTACTTCCTTACAAATGATGAATAGGCACATCTCTCTCTCCACATCTTCTCCCTCCAGCACTTGCATCTTTCTGTTTATCTTTTAAACTGTTCTGTTCACACTCATACAATACATCTTTTTTTTTTTTTTAACATGGGCAGGCACCAGGAATCGAACCCGGGTCCTTGGGCACAGCAGGCAAGCATTCTTACCTGCTGAGCCACTGTGGCCCGCCCCATACAATACATCTTAATGTACAATTAATGGTTCCTGGTACAATCACATACTTATGCATTCATCACCACAATCTATATGAGAATATTTATATTTCTTCCACAAAGAAAGAAGAGAAGTAGAAAATAAAAAAAGAAACAACAACAAACCCCTCCCCATGATTGACATTTAGCTTTGTTCATATTGCCTTTATTATAGTTAATGAAATATATTACAATGTTACTGTTAACTATAGAATCTAGCTTGCATTAATCGTATTTTTCCATATACCATTCCATTTTTAACATCTTAATGGTGACATTCAATTGCTTTTCCTCAAGTAAAAACCTGTTTATACTTGTACATTTCATTATTATCATTGACCACACTAGATTTCATTATGGTGTATGGTTCCAGTTTTTATCTTCTACTTTTCCTCCTGGTGTCATACATGTTCTTAGCCTTCCATTTTCAACCATACTCACTTTCAGCTCTGTTCATTACACTAACAACGTTGTGCAACCATCACAGAGGACGGTGCTATCCATTTCTGGATCTTTACAATCAATCCTGTTGAACACTCTGCAATCCTTCAGCATCAAGTGTCCAAATTCTAACCTCTTCCTATCAGCTGATAACCTGTATTCTCAATTTTAACTTTCACAGTTTGCTCATTATAGTTAGTTCATAATAGTGAGACCATACACTATTTGTCCATTTGTTACTTGCTTATTTCATTCAACATAATATCCTCAAGATTCATCTACATTGCTGCATGCTTCATGACTTTATTCTGTCTTAGAGCTGCATAGTATTCCATTATGTGTATATGCCAGTCATCCATTGATGAACACTTTGGGCTTCTTCTATTTTTTGGTCATCATGAATAATGCTGCTACAGACATCAATGTGAAAAGATCTGTTCATGTTGCTCTTTTCAGTTCCTATGAGAATACACCTAGTAATAGGATCACTGGATCATATAGGAATTCTACACTTAGCTTCTGGAGGAACTACCAAATTGCCTTCCAGAGTGATTGCACTAATCTACATTCATGCCAACAGAGAATGAGTGTACTTATTCTCCACATCCTCTCTAGAAGTTATTGTTTTTGGCTTTATTGATAATGGCCATTTTAGTAAGTGTGGGATGATATCTCATTGCAGTAGTAATTTGCATTTCCCTAGTTGCTAATGAAGTTGAGCATCTTTCCATATATTTTTTGCACTATCTGTATTTCCTCCTTAGAAAATTTTCTATCCATATATTTAGTCCATTTTTTAATTGTGTAATTTTTCTTTTTGTTGTTGAGTTGTAGTATCTCTTTATATATTTTGGATATTAAACTTTTCTCTGATACATAATTTCTAAATATTATCTCCCATTGTGTAGGCTGCCTTCTAACTTTCCTGACAAATTCCTTTGAACAGAACTGCTCAGTTTTGAGGAGATCCTATTGATCTATATCTCCTTCCATTGCTCATGCTTTGGTATAAGATGTAGGAAAACACTTCTTATCACAAGATCTTTAAGATATTTCCCTACATTTTTTTCTAAATATTTTATGGTCTTAGCTCTAATGTTTAGGACTTTGATCCATTTTGAGTTCATTTTTGTATAGGGTTTGGGATAGTGGACTTCTTACATTTGTTTGGATATGGATATCCAGCTCTCCAAACACCATTTGTTGAGGAGGCTGCTCTGTCTCAGTTGAGTCAACTTGACCACCTTATTAAAGATCAACTGACCCTAGATGCTGGACCCATCTCTGAACAGTCCATTTGTTTCCACTGGCCAGTACACATATCTTAAGGCCAGTACCATGATTTTTTGACCACTGTGGCTTTGTAATATGCATTAAAGTCAGGTAGTGCCAGACCTCTCACATCATTTTTCTTTCTCAAAATATATGTACCTTTGGGGCACCCTACTCTTCCAAATAAAGTTGATTATTGGTTTTTCTATTTTTGTAAAGAAAGTTGTTGGGATTTTAATTGGTGTTGATTTGAATCTATTAAGCAATTTGGGTAGAATTTACATCTTAACTATATTTGGTCTTTCAGTCCATGAACACAGTATACCCTTCCATTTAGTTAGATCGATCTCTTTTAGCAAAGTTTTGTAATTTTCTGTATATAGGTCTTTCATGTTCTAGGTTAAATTTATTCCTAAATATTTGAATCTTTTGGTTGCTATTGTAACTGCAAGTTTTTTTTTTTTAATTTCCTCCTCAGATTGCTCACTGCTTGTGTACAGAAACCCAACTTATTTTTGTGTGTTGACTTTGTATCCTGTCACTTGTTTATTAGCTCTAATAGCCTTACTTTTATTTTCAGGATTTTCTACATACAGGATCATGCCATCTGCAAACAGTGAAAGTTTTACTTTTCTTTTCCAATTTGGTTGCTTTTTATGTCTTTTTCATGCCTAATTGCAATTGCTCTAACTAGAACTTTCATCATAGTGTTGAATAGCAATGGTGATGGTGGATATCCTTGTCTTGTTCCTGATTTTAGAGAGAAAGCTTTCATTCCTTCATAATTGACTTTGATGTTAGTCGTGGGTTTTTCATATATTCCCTTTATCTTCTTGAGGAACTTCCCATCCACTCCTATACTTGGAAATGTTTTCATCATGAAAGAGTGTTGAATTTGTCAAATGTCTTTTTTGCATCAATCGAGATGATCATGCATTTTTTTATTTATTGATGTGATGTATTACATAAATTGATTTTCTTGTGTTCAACCACCCTTGAATACCTAGGATAAAACCCACTTGGTCATGATGTACAATTCTTTTAATGTGCTGTTGGATTTGATTTGCAAGTATTTTATTGAGGATTTTTGCATCTATATTCATTAAAGAGTTTGGGTTATAATTTTATTTTCCTGTAGTATCTTTGCCTGGTTTTGCTATTAGGTTGATGTTGGCTTCATAGAATGAGTAAGTAGCTTTCTCTCCTCTTCTTGGAGAGTTTGAGCAGGATTGATATTAATTCTTTCATGAATGTTTGGTAGAATTCTCATGTGAAGCCAACTATTCCTTGACTTTTTTTGGGGGGGTGCTTTTTGATGACTGACTCAATCTCTTTACTTGTGATCATTTTGTTGAAGTCTTCTATTTCTTCTTGAGTCAATTTGGTTTTTCACACTTTTCTAGGAAGTTGTCCATTCATCTAAGTTGTCTAGTTTGTTAGCATATAGTTGATCATAGTACCCTCTCGCTATCTCCTTTATTTCTGCAGGAATTTTGTCCCTCCTACAATTTCTCACTTTATTTGCATCCTTTCTCTCTTATTTTTGTCAGCCTCACTAAAAGTCCAACTATTTTTATTGAATTTCTGAAGAGAACTGACTTCTGGTTTTATATATATATATAAATGATTCATATATATGATTCTTTATTGTTTTCAGTTTCACTTATTTTTATTCAAATCTTTGTTATTTCTTCTTTTCAATTTGCTTTTGGGTTAATTTGCTGTCCTTTTTGTAGTTTCTCCAGGTAAACATTTAAACCCTCAATTTTTGCTCTTTTTACCCTGTTAGTTACCTTTCCTGCTAATCATCATTTCTGCACTCTTCTCCAACCTCTTTCCCAATCCTTTCCTGTCTGCTGATAGTGCTTCCTTCAGTATTTATCATAGAACAGGTCCTTTGTTCAAGAATTCTCTCAGTGTCTGTCTATCCAAAAAACATTTTAAACTCCCCATCATTATTTAAGGGCAATTTAACTGAATATAGAATTCTTAGTTGGCAGTTTTTCTCTTTCAGTACCTTCAATATATTATACCACTGCCTTCTCATCTCTATGAGATATAAATATATTATACCACTGCCTTCTCACCTCTCTCATTATCACTGAGAGATCCACACTTAATCTTATCAAGCTTCCCTTGTATGTGATGAATTCCTTTTCTCTTGCTGCTTTCAGAATTCTTTCTGTGTCCTTGACACTTGACAATATCATTAGTAAGTATTTGGCATAGATTGATTTGCATCAGCTTTGTCTGGGATACACTCTGCTTCTTGGATATGTAATTTTATGTCTCTCATAAAAGTCATGAAAATTTCAGCGATTATTTCTTTCATTATTTTTCTGACCCTTTTTCCTTTTCTTGTCTTCTCCTTCTGGGACACTTATAACACATATTGTCATGTGCTTCATACTGTCATTCAGTTCCATGAGATCCTGCTCAAATTTTTCCATTCTTTTCACTATCTCTTCTTTTTGTGTAGAATTTCACATGCTCTGTCTTCTAGTTCACTAATCCTTTCTTCTGCCTCTTTAAATCTGCAGTTGTATTTTATTTTTCATCTTTTCTATTGTGAGCTTCATTCCCATAAGTTCTGCCATTTGTTTCTTCAAGCTTTTGAGTTTTTCTGAAGGGATACCCTGTTTCTTCTTTATATCCTGCATCTCTTTTTTGCACATGTTCCTTTAACTTGTTGAATCGATTTAGATTTGTTTGAACATCATTAATTATTGGTTTCAATTCCTGTATCTTTGTTGAGGTGTTAGTTTGCTCCTTTGGTTGGACTATATCTTCATTCTTCATGGTAAGATTGGTGATTTTTTTCTGGTATCAAGTTTATTTTCCTGCTTAATTTATTCTGGAGGTCATTTTATCTATTTTGCCTGGGGTTTTTCTGTTGGTTTGATTTGTTTCCATCTATTCATCTCTCACACTGGCCAGTTGTGAGATTGGTTCTAACTGCACCCCTGCACCCCCACTCAGGCTAGGTACCAAAACCAGGTAACTACAGCAGTCTGGACAAGGGAGGGGAGTTGGAACTGGGCACCAAATAAGGTCTCTCCTTGTGAGTAAAACAAGTCTGCTATCTCTCAGTGGTACTGTTTTCTTATTGCCCTGCAAGACCTAGTATTTTTCTTTTCTTTTTTTTAGGGCACTGCTTCAACAGTTGGGTTGTTCATGCTTCTCAGCCAAAACAAGGGTGGGTTCCCACGCAGGGGTTGTAGTCCTGCTCCAGACAGCCTGAAATATTTTCTGAAAAAGCCCTTCAATTCCCTTGCACTTTCTTTTCTGCCCAGCTGCCCAGCAGATGGGGCTGTTTGATAACTTAATCATCCTCAGAGCTCTTTGCCTTTGGAGCACAGGCTGCATCTCACCAGATTGGGCTGAAACTTCAGGGTTGCTGGTCCCTCCCATAGCTGGGTAAAATTGGCTCAATATGGGTCTGTGCCCCCACTTTATTTGTGGCAGAGAATTCTTCCAGCTGTCCCAGTCTCTGGCCTTCCGCAGGTAGTGATCAGAGTTCACACTGTTGCTTACCACAGGGGTGGGGGAAGGACTTTCAGAGCCAGGGCTGGAAACACAGCTTCTGTCCACATTTTCTCAGCCTTTCTCTCACTGACCTGGGCCTTGAAATGTTCCTCCCTGTCTCTGGGTCTCCAAAAGGTGAGAATCTGTTCCAGTGCTGTGAGGGAGAGAATTTGTATCCTGTGTCCCCACTGGGGGGATTCCCTGCTACTGTGTCTCTTCACATCCTGTGCTCTGTGTGAGGTTGTTTGAGGTGCAGGGGAGAGGATCAGCCAGTTCTGGGAGGACAATTCCTACTTTGTATTCTTCAGTTTCTCAAGTCGTCATTTGTAGAATCCCTCTCCAGTCCATATATTCCTTCAGAGTTCTGAACAATTCAGAATTGTTCTTTTCTTTTCACTGAATCTCCAGGGAAAGATTTTCAGTATCTATTTACATCGCCATGTTGATGACGTCACTCCCAGCCATGTGGTCTTACGTTACAAATGAGTTTTCCAATGTGCAAAATATACTGATTAGAATAAATATAGTTATTTTTCTTCAGAAGCAGTGACCCAATAAAATCACACACACACACACACAAGCATATGTGATGTTGTAGCACTAATACAATATTATGCAATATGCAATAGCTTGAAATACACCTTTTACAGATTATAAATTTTAGAAAATATTTCAATTAAGCCCCCAGTGCAGGAACATGGATGGACCTTGAAAACATTATGCTGAGTGAAATAAGCAAGGCACATAAGGACAAATATTATATACCACTTACATGAGATGTCTAGCAATAGCAAACCTGCAGGTATAGATAGTACGTTAGATTTTACCAGGTATAGATAGTACGTTAGATTTACCAGGGGAGGTGGGAAGCAAGTGTTTTGCTTGGAGGATAGACAGTGTATTAAAAAATACACTGTGCAGGAAAAATTAATTTCCATTTTTTTTACTAAAAGGAAAATACTACATTTCAATAATTCTGAAAATTTATTGCTTTAAAAGCTATTATTAGGAAATGCACTCAAAGGTAAATCTGTCAGAACATATATGTTTAAGATTGGAATTATAAAAGTTAGTATTTTCTTTTGCTTGGAAGCTAATATACATGGTTAGGAGGTTAAGAAGAAGAATAAAAGTCTACTAAGGCTAAAATATATCAGAAGTTTGCCAACATTTATATTGAAATTCTATCTTTATAAATGTTTAATAATATATAATATTTTGTCAAACAATTTGACAAAATTTATTTATATGGAACTTTATTCCATATAACTTCTTCCCAAAGCCAGATTAAATATGCAAAGTTCATTCAATTATAATTATCCATATTTCTCTCTTTTCCTAAAATTTTGCAATGTCTCCTTATTTTTCTCACAAAGGCAAAGTGCTTATATGTGCCATAAAGCTCTAACAATTATTCTGTAAGTTGCCTGCACAAAAACCTCTCAGGACTGTTCTGTAGTTAACACCTCTAATGCCTCACTTTTTATGTCTTTCTTTCTTACTCACTTTATTGATTTCAGCTGTCATTGGTGGTTCCCTCTGCCTCAAAATATTTTCCCCAGAGACCCTGATGTCTAAGCTTCTTACTCTTTCAAGCCTTTGGTCAAATGTCTTTTTCCGAGTGAAGGCTACTTTGCGTGCCATACCTGAAATCACAAGTTCTTAGCATTCTCTGTACTTGCTGGGGAATTCAGGGACACACTTAGAATGTCCCACCTCTTTTTCTACTGTCTGCAGATATTTCAGTACTTTGCAGCCCAAGGGAAATATTAAGTCTAACGAAAAGGCCTGATGATGCCTTAAACCCAGAAGCTGGAAACAAGCATTTCTAGCTGCTTATCAGGACCTTCCAGTGGAAGGACCCCCTTCCTCTGGCGTGTATAAACACTCATCACTCAAACAGCACAGGGTTCCTCTTCTTTGCCTGAATGGGGGTGGGGGTGAGCCAAGCAGTTGGCCTTCCCTGGGGACAGGTATGATGAGATCTCTTCCCCTGCCCTTATGGACACTTTGTGCTAAGTTATAGAGCAATCAGTTGCTGAAAGTTTCTGTTTTGCCTAAACCTGTATTCCCATAGTGCACCATATAGCAATTCACTCCATATTACTCTTGGTCCCCCTTACCTTTCTGTACTTTCTGTCCTTTTTTATTTATAGCAATGATTACTATACAGTGTAATTCATTTAATTATACATTTGATGAGTGTGTATGGGTCATCTCCTCAGCTAGAATGCAAACAAGGACTGGCTCTAACCCTATTCTTCTCTTGTGTCCTGTATCAAAAAAATCTCTTTTTCTGCTGAATCATTTTCATCATTAAAACTGCAAGTATTTTTCTTTTTTTTTTTTTACCATCTTCCCACTTGTCAACTGTATAATGCACTGGACACTGTCTCCTTTGCACTCTGTGGTATTTTGGAGTTATGTACCCCAGAAAAGCAGGTTTTTAAACATAACAATTTCTCACTGTAAATAGGATATCTTCACTTTAGTGCCTCAGTTAAGATGTGACCCAAATGAATCAGACTGGGCTTTAATACAAATTGCTGGAGACTTTGCTAAGCAGAGTGAACGTCAGAAAGAGAAGCCAAAGTGGGCAGAGAAGCTGAATGTCACCAGAACCTGGAAGAGAAGGGAGAGGCCAGAAGAGCCCACCACGTGCATTGCCATGGGGCAGAAAACCCAAGGCCAAGGGTTGGCAGCAACCAGCCACAGAATGCCAGTCTTCAGGAAGAAAACAGTGCCTTAATTTTGATTTTTTTATCCTCAAAACCAAGCACTTATAAATTCTCATCGTTTAAGCCAACCCATCTCATGGTATTTGCTTCAGCAACAAAGAAATGAAAACATACTCCCATCCCCACTCCATAGCTCTTATCACTTTATGACATAACATTTATTTAAACGAAATACTAAGTATACTGAACAGTATACCTCATGATTTTGTTGACTATCTATTTTTTCTCCAACAATAATAATATAAGCTTCCGAAAGACACGGAGTTTGTATTTCATTTGCTGCTATATTATTTATTGTCTGTATACTAAATCTGTTTAAGTTTGTGGTTATTTAATTTTCCCAAGGAAGAAAAAATTCTCTCCAAATTCTATGTATTTATCAACTTTGTCCTTGTATTTTTAGTAGATTCCTTTATTTATTTAACTGCCACGCTATTTGATTCATGCCAGCTATTATACAATTTCTGTAAAACATTTGTTTTACTCCTTTTCATGCTTTAATGTTAAATTCCACCTGATATTAATATGGTGGCTATTCTCAATTATTATATATCTTTGCTAAGAAATATCAGTTCTAATAATATTTTCAAACTTTCCTTATTATTTTGTCAGTGGATTTTTAATAGTTGTGATTTAACCAGTTTCATTTTTAAAGCTAACCCAAGAGCCTCTATTTTAGTAGAATAACTTACTATGTTTTCCTTTAGAAAATAATGATTGTTATAATTAATATCATTACATTTGTTTTATTTTACAGTTTATTATTCATGTTACATTGGTTCCTTCCTTCCTCAGTGGGTTTCACTGAGATTGTTCAGTATCTATTAGAATTTCCTTTAGGGAATAGTTCTGTTTCAGAGTTTTAATTTAGAACTCATACTGAAATTTCATAGGCAGTCTGTTATTATGCATTTTATTTATAAATATGGATATATATATTTTTAAATAAATGGATGCATATAAAATATATGTAAAAAGGATAATTATTAGAAGCATGATTGCTTACCAGACATTTCAACTTCTCCCAATTTGAGGTAACTGTTGTGTTGTTTTAAATTTTCTTCATTATTTTTTGGGGGGAGGGGTGTGCTTTGTTTCTCAAATTTAAGCTCTGAAGTAGTATGTGGGCAATAGGCTCTCCATATTCTTTCACATGCTCAAGATGGTCTTATTTTGGCTGATATGGTTTAAGTAGTGCAATCCTTTTATTTATTTAGCTTATTTCTAATACAAGACTGCAAAAGGCTTGGCCTGATGCCAATCTTTTCATTTACCTTTCCAGGTAACTTGCAATTTTACCTGGAAGCCTTTGAGATTAATATGATTGCTTTTTCTTTAGAGGTCATGAATTTTATCAATATATGCATACAATTATGTATTGTCTTATAAATTCAACATGGAATTTAGTGATTTCTTTCAATCCTCAATTTTTACTACTATAAAGGAATTTCTTCTATTTCTTATTTACTCTTGGTTTTCTGCACCTGTTCCATTTTGTTTTAGAAATATAACATCTGAATTTTAAGCCTTCTCCTTTTAAATGTCTAACCCTTTACATTTTGTTCTGTGCTTAGAACTATTTCTTGCACTTGGTTTTCCAGGAAGGGGAATAGACCATCCTCACAGTTAATATGGTTTTGGTTAATTAGGTCCTTTTATTGTTTTCCTTTTTTTTTTAGTTCATGTGAGTTATATTTTTATTAACCTGACTATATTAGTTACTTACAATATAGCAGAGTGACATTACAATAAGTAATATTTTAATTTTGTTTCACTTCTTGGAATTAGACAAATGGATGTGAATTCTAATACAATAAGTTTAAAAACTGATATGTGTTATTCTGTATCCCCCAATTTTGAACTTTTATTGTAATCCATTTTTTAATATTATGACCAATTCAAAACATAAACATAAAAACACATGTTCTAGTTTGCTAGCTGCTGGAATGCAACATACCAGAAACGGCTTTTAACAAGGGGAATTTAGTAAGTTGCTAGTTTACAGTTCTAAGGCCAAGAAAATGTCTCAATTAAAACAAGTCCAATTTAAGGCATCCGGGGAAAGAGACCTTGGTTCAAGAAGGCCAATGATGTTCAACGTTTCTTTCTCAACTGGAAGAGCACATGGCGAACATGGTGGCGTCTGCCGGCTTTTTGTGGCTCTACCAAAAAGGGGACTCTCTCCAAAATGTGTCCTCTTTTAAAGGATTACAGTAAGCAACTCCACCTTCAGTGGGTGGAGACACACCTCCATGAAAATCATCTAATCAAAAGTTACCACCCACAATTGGGTGGGTCACATCTTCATGGAAACAATCAAAATGCTCCCACTCAGCAATATTGAATGAGGATCAAAGGGCATGGCTTTTCTTGAGTCCACCACAGATTCAGACCAGCACAATGTATATTTTACAATACTTTGTGCCTCTTTATCTTTATGAAAAGAGGAACCACTAGCCTCAATTTCTAAAATAAAGTATCTTTTTACATTTTTTTGAATGATAAGTCTAGTGAGGCTCATTAAAAAATGATGCAGCTGTTAAATTTAAGAGAATTTCATAAATTAAAACCATTTGGTTATGACTAATCTGAAAAGTTCTATATAATATACAGAAATAGTCCCAGTAGAAATTTGAATACCAAATGGTCCATGAATATACATCTATAAATTTTTATTCCATCTCACTTGATAAATTTGACACAATTTATTACATACCTGTGAAAAATTGAGCTATATTTTCCACTTTGGAATTTAAAATATAATGATTACTGTTTTAAGAGAATTCAAGGAAAATATGTGGAACATTTATTTGCTCAGAAACTTATTAGCGAAAGAGTTTTAACTCTTTGTACTGAATAGCATTGATAAAAATTTTAAAGAGCATGACGTTGTTTATGCAATAAAAATTATAACTTACCCATATGATTATCTCAATTTTATGAATATGAGATATTAAATAATTCAGGAAACTATATTCTTATGTATATAATGTTTTGGAGTTCTGATACTTAATGGTAAATCACACAAAGTTGGGTGTGCTGGTTTGAAACTCTTTTGAACACCCAGAAAAGCCACGCTCTTCTAATCCAATCTTGTGAGGGCAGACCTATTGTTTGAGTGGGACCTTTTGATTAGATTATGTCCAAGAAGATGTGACCCACACAGCTGTCGATGGGACCTTATTATTGGGTTGTTTACATGGATATCTGACACCACCCTTTAAAAAAAGGACTTAATCCTTTTACAGGAGTCCATTATGAAGATGATAAAAGGCAGAAAGCAGAGAAAGGGCAAAGCTGGGAAAGAAAGCAGAGAGATGAAACCAAGAGATGCAGATGTTTTGGAGATGCTAAACTAAGAGATGAAACACAGTTTGTCCCCAGAAAGCTGAGTGAGGACCCACAGATGCTTAGACAGAAAGCGCTGGAATCAGAAGCTGAAACCAGTGGACAAGAAACAAGGACCAGTAGACACAGCCGCATGACTTCCCAGCTGAGAGAGGTGCCCCAGATGCTGGCGACCTTTCTTCAAAGTCCAGGTATCATCTTGTTGATGCTTTAAATTGGGTATATTCATGACCTTAGAACGGTAAATTTGCAACATAATAAATCTCCTTTGTAAAGCCAGTCCATTTGTGGTATATTGCACTCTGGCAGCAATAACAAATCAAAACATGGAGTTTTAGCAGGTCACCACTATGCTTAAAAAGTGTGAAGCCCTTTAATTCTTTAAGTTGAATCAGTCAAATTATAACTGTCAGTAAAGAACAGCCCATATGCTTTTAAAGATATCCAACTAATAGCAGGTTTTTATTTTTTTTGCACATCTGTTCTTTATAAATGTTTTACTCTCTTCCTTATTTTCTTATTGTCTTTTTCTTTAATTCTAGAAGAAGGAAATTAGGAAGCATAAAGTCTTTTTTACTCAAGCAGTAACTACAAGATACCACATTATTGGGGAAAATGAAGAAGAATAAATTTATTAATTTCTCTGTGCTTGGTAAATACATTTTCCCAATGTTGTAAAGATATGTAATATTTCAAACTATATTTCAAAATATCCTCTGGAATTAAGGAAAATTTCTTGTGCCTACAAAAATAATACAGCATTTTAACAAAATTTTGGCTATATGAGTCAATATTTTATTACCTAACTCTTAATTCTTAGATTTTAGCTTTGGAAGAGAAGTGACATAAAGCTTTCAAAAGGATATTGGGGAAAAAAAAAAGATATTGAATATTGTGAGGCTTGATAGTAAACTAAAATGTTTTAAAAGCTAGAAATGTTTATGCAAGGATGACTTGTAAAATTCATTGTTTATGCAATAAATACTATTGTCTAGCAATTTTAATTTTACTGAAAGTACCAAGCAATGTAGAAAGAAATCTTTGCAGATTATTACAAAAATGAGAAGACAAGCTGCTTTATATCTCTACTGTAGAATGAAGATGCAAAAATAAGGTAATCTTCCATTACTTGAATTAATCATGATTAGCTAAAGTAAAACAATATCTTTCATATATATATATTTTTTTTTTCTTAGAAACTCCTTAAGTTTTATAAAAATACTATTCATTGACTTCTGGCTTCCACTTGAGATAAAGTCTGGGGGAACATCACTCCCACTCTACCAACGATGAGAACGCAGTGAACTCTGGATCTCTGCCAATTCACATCTCTTTAAACCATTGGAGAGTCCAGGTGGCAGGGCAATCCACTAACCTAAAAGGAAGGAAAGACAAATAACTCCAAAGAGAAATAATGTAAGTGCTTGATTACTGGAGACCAACTCTACCAAATACTAGTAAGAAAAATTCAGTTAAATTATTTATTGAAAATCTAAAGCCCAAGTATTGCTAGTGCCAAAATATGTCATCTCTAGAGGGAAATTTATACCCATATACAGGCTCTTTCCATGGGATTTACATGGTGCTCACATAAAGGATTGTTGATAATTCTAGGGGAAAGCTTCCTTCATTATACGCATTTGGAGAACAGCAACCCGTTTTGAATAGGCAAAAGAACCCATCTTATGTCAAAAGTATAAAAAGAGCTTTAAATTATAGGTGAAGGAAAACAAATGCTGTCACCCTTAGGGTGAAAATTTACTGTCGCTAGGAAAGGGAGTGTCATGGTCAGGTTCATGAGTCAACTTGGCCAAGTGGTGGTACCTGTTTGTCTGGTTGGGCAAGCGCTGGCCTGTCTGTTGCAGTGAGGACATGGAATTAGATCACGATCACGTCAGCTGCATCCACAGCTGATTCCATTTGTAATCAATGAAAGGGGCGTGTCTTCTGCAATGAGTGATGCTTAACCTAATCACCGGAAGCCTTTTAAGGAGGATTCAGAAGAGACAGGCTCTATTCCTGCTTTGGCTGGTGAGCCTCTTCTGTGGAGTTCATCCAGACCCTCCATCCCAGTCGTTGTCCTCACAGCCTGCCCTGCGGATGTTGGACTCTGCGTTCCTGCAATCACGTGAGACACTTTCATAAATTTTATATTTGCGAGTGTTCCCTGTTGATCCTGTTTCTCTAGAGAACCCTAACTAATACAGGGAGCAAAAAAAAAAATCTTTTACACCTGAAGAAGAACAAAGCATAGTTGACGGACCTACACCTACAATTAGTGGATAGGAAAGATCAATGGGAAGCCCTACCTTTGAGAAATAGGGAGACTTTGGTAGACTTTGCCCGCCTAAGATTGGTGTTAATAAGAGTAACAGGAAATGCACCCACTACTAGTAAGCTAGCTAGCACTGAGTAGCAGATATCAGTCTACAGCTGGGAGAAGGGTTAAGAGTATACAGAAAGGGCGGGCCACGGTGGCTCAGCAGGTAAGAACGCTTGCCTGCTGTGCCCAAGGACCCGGGTTCGATTCCTGGTGCCTGCCCATGTAAAAAAAAAAAAAGAGTATACAGAAAGACCCTCTCTCAGTGCCAGTGCACAAGAAAGACCCAAAACAGATGGTGTAACAGACATTGAGAAAACCTCTGGCAACTAGATCCCCATTCTAAACATGGAGAACACTAGTGGAATTTAAATCCTATAATGTCTGTGGATAACAATAACAACAAAATATCTCCAATCCAGCCAAAATACTGGCTAGACTGACATAACCACCAACCAACATTCGAATTCCA
>PVIY010016385.1:0-25965 GCA_004026745.1 Myrmecophaga tridactyla
CAGCTCATTCTAGGATTTCTGACCCACGTTGCCAGGAAGGTCCACACCCCTGGGAGTCATGTTCCACGTGCAGAGGGGGAGGGCAGTGAGTTTGCTTGTCATTTTGGCTGAGAGAGAGGCCGCATCTGAGCAACTAAAAAGGTTCTCTAAGCCTTGATTCTTAAAGACAATTCTATGGCTATATAGCTTTTCCAGTGTGACAGTGTGATTGTGAAAACCTTGTGTCTGATGCCCGTTTCATCCAGGGTATGGACAGATGAGTAAGAAAATAAGGACAAATAAGTAATAAGGGGGATAAGGCATAAAACAATTGGGGTGAAGTGCAATACTGGTGGGTCAATGAGAGGGAGGGGTAAGGGGTATGGGATGTATGGGGTTTTTCTTTTTTCTTTCTATTTCTTTTTCTGAAGTGTTGCAGATGTTCTAAAAATGATCATGGGGATGAATACACAGCTACGTGAGGATATCATGAGCCATTGATTTATACTTTGGATGGACTCTGTGTGCGTGAAGATATCTCAATAAAAATATGTTTTAAAAATTTATACTTAAAATGACATCAGCTCAATAACCCTAGACCAGGCGCTGTCACCCAGCAGGCAGGCTTTGTCCCCAGGAGACACTCAGCCATGTCTGGGGACATTTGTGTCTGCCGTGTCTGGATGGGGAGGGGCTGCTCCTGGCATCAAGTCGGTGGGGGGGAGCCCAGGGAGGCTGCTCAACAGCGCCCCCCCCCGCAGAGCCAGGACGCCCCCCCACCCCATAAAATGACCCAGCTCCAAATACCCTCAGCACCGAGGGTGAGAAAATGATGGTAGCTTTCAACCGAACAAAAATAATGTTTATCAGTCATTTAAAAAGAAAAAACAGGAATTCAGCTGTGTGTCTCCTTGCAGCTGTGAGAGGCCGGGACCCCGTGTTAGGAGGGGGTGGGGGGGCTCCCCATGCACTGACGATGGAAAGGGAAAGCCCTCTGGGGTTTCACCCTGATTCAAGATTCCAGTTGTGATTTGAGCCCTCCAAATCTTCAGGGTATCATCGCTAACCCCGGAGCCAAGTTTCTTTCTGAGAAGCAAAAGGCGTCTCCCGGAGGTGTCTAAGAAAGGGGGTCTCCCCAGAAGCACTGCTGAAAATCAGCAGCAGTGCTTCCTGTTTATTTCTCCTGCCCAGGACGGGGTAGGGGGGGGTGGGGGTTCTCTCAGGCCTTTCTGAGAGTTTAGTTTGCTTGTTTTTAAAGCCGGTGACCTATTTTTAAATCCTTCTAGGAGAGAGAGGCCCCTGATGGGCCCTTTGCAGCTTAAAGTTGAGACCCGGAAAGGAGAAGGGGTTCAGATAAGGCCACAGAGAGAGAGTAACGATAAGCCAAGGGGCCAGCTGTGAGGCTGATTTAAATCAGGGGTCCCCCACCCCACCCCCACCCAATGTAAATGGACATTGCTGGCTGGATCCTTCTCTAGGGTGGGGGCGTCCTGTGCATTGTGGGGGGATTGGACCCCTTCCCGCCAGCCCCCCAGATGTCCCCAGTCATCGCCCAGGGCCCCCCGTGGGACACAGCCCTCCCAGAGCCCTCTCTATTTTGTTCACCTTCTCCTCAGCACCCATCACAAATGTCAGACGGAGTTGATTACCAAGAAAGGTTTCCATCAGCCACAGGGAGTGCATAGCCATCACAGGTTCAGACGTCCGAGGATGTAGATGACATCTCAGCAATAATCTACAAAATTCCAGCCTGCCTCCTCTATTCTGGAGCAGCTAGAAGGAAAAATGTGAGAGGATGGTATGGTAGCCCATGACAAAATCTGGGATCTGTCCTGTAACCACTTGCTGAGGAGTGCTTTGAAAACTATTGCTTTCTTATTTCTTTGCTTTGTATATACGTTATGCTATGTGAAAGTGGAAAGTAAAAAATCTACAGAAAAGTCATTAGAGTCAATAAGAGCCTTTAGCAAGATTATTGGATATAAAAAAATAATAATGCAAAATTCATTTGCCACAATTAAAAATGAAAAATTTTAAAGATAAACACCAAAAAAAGTATGTCATACAGAAACCTACAACCTCCAGATGGGCCCCTTGTCCAGGTAAGTCCTGAAACCTAGCCCAGCCTCTCCAGAACATCAGCTAGTTCCATCTCCCTACTCCATATTAGTGACAGACCCTTCCAATAGCAAAAATTTAGAATTGCCATAGCCCAAACCACCCCAATGAGAGGTATGTGATGGTGGAATTATACATAGAAGACAGGACTTAACAAACGAATATGAATGCTGAATCATTAAATCGATATCTCTTTTAGTCTCCAGTATCTTAGAGCAACTAGAAGTAAAAACCTAAAATTGTGAAATTATGACCCATGTCAAAGTCTGAAATTAGTTCTACGACTAATTGTGGTGTTGTGCTTGGAAATTTATAGCTTTTTTGTATATATGTTATTGTTCACAAAAAAAAAAGGAAAAAAAAGTTGATTGTGGTGATAGAAAAGTATTTCAGCCTTCTGACTGCCTATATTCTGGAGCAGCTAGAAGGAAAAATCTGAGAGGATGGTATGGTAGCCCATGACAAATTCTGGGATCTGTCCTGTAACCACTTATTGAAGAGTGCTTTGAAAACTACTGCTTTTTTATCTTTGCTTTGTATATATGTTAAACTATATAATAAAAAAGTTAAAAAGACCTCTACAGAAAATACATATTATAAAACATTGAGAGCCATTAAGACAACCTAAATAAATGTCTAAAAATGCCAAGTTATTGAATTAAAAGCCTTACCTATTGTAAAAATGCCATTGCTCCCCAAAATAATCGATCAATTCAATTCCAATAAAAGTCCAAAAAGGCAAAAAAAACAACCCCAGCCTGAATTATTTTCAAGAAAATTTAAAAAGAAACAAAGAAAGAAAAAAACCCCGCTTTTAGGTTGCACAATTTGCCCCCGTGGCCCTTTCTCCAACAAATATTTACAGAAGCCCCTTCCCTGGGGGCTCTGGAATGTTCCAGAATCTAGGAAACATTCCTGGCACACCATATGAGGGAGAGGTGGGCAAAAGCAAACGGAGAAGAGATGGTGGGTTGGCCGCCGAAGGGACCACTTCCATGGGACGGTTGGACGAAGTGGGCGCCTGTGGGGGTGAAGTGACTGTGACAGCCAGAGTCTCAAGAAGGAAGCCGTGCAAATCTCCTCCGCCGCTGTAAAAAGACCAGCACAAACCCAGCAGCTTCAGGCAGCTCAAACTTATCATATCCCAGGAGGCCGAAGCCCGGAAAGGGCTGCACGGTACAAAAATCCAGGTGTCGGCAGGGCCCCTGGGAGGAGCCGCTTTCTCGCTGTTTCCAGCGTCTCGGGGCCACCCACATCCCTGGGCTCGTGGGCCCCTCCTTCTCCTTCAAAGCCGGCGAGGCATCTTCCGATCTCTCTTTCTCTCTCTGATCCTCCTGCCCGCCTCTTGTAAGGGCCCTGTGATGACATTGACCTTCCCCCACCCCAACCCCTATAATCCAGGAGAATCTCCGTGGCTGGGGTTGAGCAAATTGGCAACCTCAGGTCCACCTGCAGCCTTCATCCCCCTTTGCCATGAACTGGACATATTCTCAGGTTCTGGGGTTTGGGGCATGGACGTCCCTGGGGGCGCCCTGGTCCTGCCAGCTCTGGTTGAAACCAAAATGGCAAGAACACCTCCATCCTTACCGCAGGGTAGGGGGTGGTGTGGGGGGTTCCTATCCGGGAAGAGCCCTCCCTGCTCCTGGCTGCAGCACTTGTTCTGCCAGAGCCACCCCCCACGGCAGGTAGCAGCCCCGAGCCTCGGTGCTGGTGTGGGGACAGCCAGAGGCCCTCGCCTCTCCTTTGCTCCCAGGGAGTGGATCTTCCCACCTGGAGAGAGAAGCCTCCACCCCCCACTTCCCCCCGTCCCTGGCCCTTGCCGAAGTAAAGCAGGGCACAGCAGAGGCCGGACTTGGGGCGGGGGGGTGGAGGGTGGCCGGGAGGCCCAAGGCCTGGATGCCCGCAGTCATCTGCCATGTTTGCTGAGCCCTCAGGGACTGCCAGGCCCCGGGATCTCAGCACTTGACAGATGGGGAAACTGAGGCTTGGAGGGCAGCCACGGCAGTCACCAGGAGCTGGGGACAGTCCACCCCGGGCCTCACGGCCTCGGCCAGGGTGTGCTCCTCTTCTTTGCCCCGCCAAGACCCGCTTTCCCCAGCACCCTTGGAGGATCGCGCTGTCTCCTTTACAGGCCCAGAATCTGGGGAGACGGGGGCCAGGGGGGAAGGAGTCAGGTCCCAAGCAGCTCCCCATCGCTCTGCACCCTCCTCCCTCTGATGCGGGGTCAGGGGTCCCTGTCGTGGGCCCACGGAGGTAAAGCGGAGTGAACGCTCTGCCCTCTCACCTCCCAGGGGGCTCAGGGCTCCCAGAGGTCCTGACACTGACAGGAAGGAGAGACCAACAGAGGCCAGGGCAAGGGGTGTAGCCCTGCACACCCCATATCTGCCGAGCACCCTGTGTCCCCGCATGGCAGGGGACCTCTGTCTCCCCTCCAGGGCTTGGGGCATCAGTGTTGGAGAAGCTTTGGGGGGAGAAGGGCTCCTGCCGGCCTCAGACTCAGGAGGAGCTACCCGCAGCCAGGACCAGTGTGTGCGTGCATGTGTGCATGTTTGTGTGTGCACGTATTGTGTGTGTTGTGTGTATATGAATGCATGTGTGTACATGCACAGTATCTGTGTGTATATGCATGCTCATGTGGGTATGTGTATGTGTGTGTCCGTGTCTGTGTGTGTGTGAGGCTCATCCCTTCCTAAGGTCTGGTTTCTGGTCTGGGAGCGATTCTGTGCCTCGCGACACTTGGCAACAATGGAGACCTTTTGGTTGTTGTAAACATGACTGGAGCGGGGGGCGGGGGGGGTCCCAAGCAGCTGCTGGCACCGGGTTGGGGGATCCCCAGGAGGTTGCTCAGCACCCCCAGTGCCTTGGAGCCTCCAGTATAGAAGGACCCGCCCCGATGTCAGCTGTGCTCCCGGGACCCCTCTGCAGCCTCCCCCTCCCTGCCCCCGAGGACGCTCCCCTGTGGAGCTGTGGGGTGGGAGGTTTCCTGCCCTGACCTCAGGCTCCCCTCTCCGCCCTCCAGCCTCTGAAATCCCCTCGTCAGACCCTGGGTCTGGGCCGGGAGACTGGCAGTGCAGCCACCGCCCTTTGTGTAGGTGGAAAAAAACCCACCGGTTTGTGGAAACAGCCCATGTTTGTAAAGGAAGAGGGGTGGGCTGGCCTGCGGAGAAGCCAGGGATCAGGGACTTCCTGTGGACATCACCGTGGCAAGCCCCCTGTGGATGCGGCCCCTGGGATGGGGTCCTCCCAGAACCCAGGCTCTCATAGCGTGGCAGGAGACACACCTGAGAATGTTTAGCAAAGGCAGAGTCTGGGCTGCCCTGGCCCACTGGGTGCCCTGTATCTTAATGGGGTCCCTGGTGCCCAAGGGTGCACCTGCACCGAGGACTCTGTCTCTTGGGCAGGCTCAGGAGGGCTGCAGAGCTCATCCAGGCCAGCCTGGACCCCACAACCCCAGGAGACACGGGCTTGGGTCTGGGGACCTCTGTGGTTGTCACGGCTGGCGAGGGGGCTGCTGCTGGCATCGAGTAGGAGTGGGGGAGAGCCCAGGGGGGCTGCTCAGCACCCCCCAATGCCCTGGATGCCCCCTACCCCAGAGAAAGACCTGGGTCCAAACATCAGCTGTGCTTTGTGGGGAAACCCTGCGTGAATTATTTTAAAACAACTGAGCTGGATCCCAGCTCACCCCACACCCCAGAATAAACTCCTGACGGGTGAGATGGTATAAACCAGGGCAGCCCCCCAACTTCTGGGGCTCCCCTCCTCTCCCCCCAACTCAGTTCGTGAATTTAAATGGGTGCAGCCTCCCGGGACATCAGCTGCTCAGATAACTGTAGAATGCAGAGTGTCTTGGGGGGTCCGTGGTCTCATTTGGGGGTGATTCTGCCCCTGGGGGACGCTGGGCATTGGAGACATCTGTGGCCTGGCTTATGACCAAGCCTGGACCCGGCATGTAACAGGTGCTCCGTTAGCCCTAAATATCAACTAAAAAGCAAAAAACTAAAAAGCAGGTGCTCAGAGGCTCCCTCCTCTGCATAGGGCCCCACCCGGCCCCATCCACGGGTCAGGGGACACTGGTCCAGCCGATGCCACGTAGATCAGTGATGCTCGCTGAGGACCCAGAGGCCAGAGGGTAAGGCCTGGGTCTCCCTGTGAAATGGGTCAGTGCTGCTGGCCTCGAGATCCCTGCTGTCTCTAGAGACTCCCCTTCTGGATTTCCCTTCTCATCTCTCCTCCCCAGCCTCCTCATCGCCTCCCTCCCCGGCCCCCAGATCCAGAACCCCCTGCTGCCTTCTCTAGAAATGAAATCCACCGCCCAAGGCATGCACTTTTTGCAGCACGGCCAAATCCAGCACTGTCTGTCCATCTGTCTGATGTTGATCCCAGGGCCACAGAGCCCACGACCAGAACCCCCAGGCTGCAGCCCCTAGGGACCGCAGGAGACGGGGACAACTGGCTGGGGACCCCTCCTGCTCCAGTGTCCATGTCTTGGGCTTGGGACTCTAGGGACAGGCTGCATTTCTTTTTTTTTTTTAACTTTTTATTAATTAAAAAACTTAACAAAAGAACTTTAATATATCATTCCATTCTACATATACAATCAGTACAGGCTGCATTTCTTGACGAGCATGCTGGCCAGCTGAGGAATAAAAGCTCCCGAGGCTCCGTGATTAAGCCCCTATGGAACCCCAAGGGGCTCCGTGACCATCCCCTTGCTACAAAACCTAACCAAAGGCTGGAAGGAAAATGCTGAGCCTTAAGGAGGCACTTGTCCCCACTGCCTGGCATCACACCCCTTTCCATAAGGGCTGTCAGGGCTGCAGACATCCTAGCTCCTCCCCCATACCTCCAGGACCCTCTGCTGGGCCCCATGGCTCCATCTGACCAAAGGGCAAAAGTGTAGTGCAGGGAAGCTGGGAGCGGGTGCCCCAGCTGTGTGTGTTCCTGCTGACACCACCAGGAGCCCAACCAGGAAGGTACAGCTCCACTGCAGCAGAGCGTCTGTCAGCCCTGCTCCGATGCAGTGTATTAGTCAGTTCTTGCTGCATAACAAACTACCACAAATTTAGCAGTGTGAAATGATGCACGTTTATTATCTCCCGGTTTCTGTGGTTCCGGGGCCTGTGAGCTGCTGACCTGGGGCCTCTGCGTCTAGGTCTCTTGCAGTCAGGGCGTCGGCCAGGGCTGGGGTCTCATTTGAAGGTCACCGGGGAAGGAGTCTATTCCTTTTGGACTGTTGGGTGGAGAGTTCTGATTCCTCACCACATGGGCCTCCGTGATATGACAGCAGAGCCAGCAGGGGAGAGCCTTGTGACCTAGTCAAGGAAGTGGCATCGCTGCCATGTTGGAGAATTCCATTGGTTTAAAAGCAAGTCACACACACACACACAAATAGAATTTTTAAAAAAAGAAAAGAGATAAAAATATGAAAATAAAAACAAAAAAGCAAGTGACGTGTCCTGTCCCACACAGAAGGATTATAGAAGGGTGGGAATCCCAGGAGGTGGGTTTGTGGGGGCTGTTACAGGTTAAACTGTGTCCCCCAAAGGGACATGTGCAAGTGAGTGGGGCCTTCTTTGGAAATAGGGTTTTTGAAGATGGGATTGGCTATGATGCAGCCACAGTGGAGGGGGGTAGGGGCTGATCCATTAGGACGGTCCCGATAAGAAGAAGAGGACATCTGGACGTACAGACAGACAGACACAGAGAAGGCCCTGGGACAGAGTGGCAGGCAGAGACTGGAGGGAGGCAGCCACCAGAGGCTATGAGGACGTGGCCTCACGTGGACGTCAAACTTCCCACCCCCAGCACTGGGAGACATTCGATTCCTGGTTTTTTGGTTTTTTTTAGGTTTTTATAAGGTTTTTTTCATTTTTTATTAAACATAACAACATACAAACACGAACATTCTTTCCATATGATCATTCCATTCCTGGGATCTAATCAGTAACTCACAATATTTTCACGTAGTTGTATTTTCATCACCATGATCATTTCTTCAAACATTTGCATCAATTCAGAAAAAGAAATAAAATGAAAAAAAAAACCCTCATACATACCATACCCCTTACCCACCCTCTCGTTGGCTGCTAGTATTTCTGTCTACCCAATATATCTTAGACTTTGTTTCCCCTATTTTTTTTTCTATACCCCTTACCCTTCCCTTTCATTGATCACTAGCATTTCAATCTACCCAATTTATTTTAACATTTGTTCCCCCTATTATTTATTTAGGGGGTGTCTTTTTCTTTTTCTTTTTTGACATGGGCAGGCACCAGGAATCGAACCCAGGTCTCCGGCATGGCAGGTGAGAACTCTGCCACTGAGCCATGTTGCACTGCCCACTTGCGATGCTTTTCTATAGCAGCCACAGGAAAATAAGACGGGCCTCCTTGGAAGCTGCTGAGTGCTGGTCAGTCCGATGGAGGAGAAATAGGCCATCATGTTCCACCACCAAAACTCAGGGCTCACTTCTTGACCTTCTGGGACGGTTGTGTTCAGGTGTCAGCATGGCCAGGTGATGTGTCCAGTTATCTGGCCAGGCAAGCCCTGGCCTGACCGTCACTGCCCGGACAGTTCATGGCTAGTTGATCAGCCAGAGGGCTGGTTTCTTAAATCACCAGTTGATTGCCTCTGTGGCTGATTGCATCTACAGTGAACAAAGGGCATGTCTTCTGCCGGAAGAGAATCCAATCGGTTGGGTTTAACCCAACCAGCTGGAGACTTTTAAAGGAGAAGAGAGAGAGAGAGCTTTTGCTTCCTCAGCCAGCCAGCCCCTCCTGGAGAATTCATCGGCCACCTCCGGTGAAGTTGCCACACAAGTGGCTGGCCCTATGGAATTTGGCCTCGTGCATCTGCACAGCCACGTGGGACACTTTTATGAAATCTCGTATCGACGGATGTCTCCTGTTGCCTCTGTCTCTCTAGAGAACCCTGACTGATGCACCCTCCACCAAGAGCTGATTGCAGCAGAATAAACCACGAGGAAGCGTCTTTCCTTACCTTTATCCCCATCTTGCCGGGGAGACTTGGGCTCAGCGGGGTCACATGGCCCCACCCAATTACAGGGACCGTGAGCTGGAGCCAGGGTGTGAGCCCCCACACCCCCTCTCTCAGCTCCCTAGCCACGAGCTAGGTGGGCCGGCCTGGGCTGGGGAGCCGTGCATAGTCTCAAGGAGCGGCCTCATGGTGACACCCCACTTTGGGTGGCACCCACAAAGAAGGACACGTCACATCCTGGACTTAGGGGGCGGGTGGGAGCTTACTGTGGCCATTGGGAGCTGGTTTGGGGTGCCAGCTGAACCAGGAAGGGCAGGCCGTCCAGGCAGGGGGTCCTGGCATGAGCAAAGATGGGAAGACAAGATTTTGGGGGTGCATGCAGAGCACAGGAGAGGCGCATGAAAGATGAGGTGCTTAAATTCAGGGGTCATGTGGGGAAGCCTCTGCAGCTTGCAACCGGAAATGGGGCCCACACAGAAGGGCCCATTGGTCCGTTCCAGGACAGCAGCCATCCCCAAATGGAGCAGATTAGAAACTCGGGATGCCAGGGACTGCCCCCCCCACCCCCACCCCATCCATGTAAACTGGGTTCCCCCAGAAAAACCTGGTCTCCCACCAAGAAGAAATGATCCCAGCGGTCCTTCCTATTTCTGGAAGAATCTCTTTCAATGAGACTGCCTCTTAAGGACCCCCCAGGACCCCCCCTGCCAGCCATACACCCTGGGGGCCCCCTGAGCAGTGTTGGTCCTTCTCTAGTGGGGTTGCACTGGGGGCAGGGGTTTCACTCGTGTGCCTGAGCCCGCCCCATTCTGGGCCCCATCCCGGAGCCTTATTTCCCGTCCCACTGACCTCCGGCCTTCCTGGCCCCATATACCTGTCATTCCTTCCATCCGGGGTTAATTGGTGTGCCCCCCGAGCCTGCATTTTCCACTTCTCCCTCTGCCCCCGGCACGTGGCCTCTGCAAAAGCAGAAAGCAGAGATGGAAAAACACAAAGCATTACATCGTAATGCTTGGTTCCTAAGCCTTTTTTTTTTTTTTTTTTTTTTTTTTTTTTTTTTTTTTTTTTTTTTAATTTCTCTCTTTTTTTTCCTTTTTTGTTTGTCCTACATCCTGGACTTTGACCGTAACTCAGGTTGGGGCCGCAGTGCTCTGAGATGGAATACTGCAAGCTCTGGGAGAGCATTTTTACTTTTTTTCTAAAAGAAACCTCGTTGCCTCTCCCAAGAGCCCAAGGTCAGAGTCCACAGCCCTTTCTAACCACTGTACCACTTTCTTTTGGTGACAACGAAATATTTAGCCAAGAAAAGCCAAAGCTAGGTGTCTGGATCCCAGGGAAGTAAAAAATCTTTAACTGTTTTTCCCTTTCTCTCTTTCCCTCTCCTTTTTAAACAGGGTAGAGCGGTGCTTCCCAGGAAAACTGAAAAAGGTATGTAGCGTTACATCTGACTTCACGAACTCGGAGTCTCTTGGTTTCTTTTTTTTAGAAAGAGGAACAAACAAGCCACATGTTTTATGTGCACATGACACATGGGGAGGTTGTGTCATCAGGAAAGGACTTTTGGGCTTATTGCCAGATAACGTGAGTTCCGCTCACAAATCCACCACACACCAGCTCTGTCACTCCTGGATGGACTTTTTTCATCTCCCCATGATGGAAATAATGTTCCCCGCCTCACGGGACTGTCACAAAGATTAAAAGGGGCTGGGGGTATAAAAACACAGAGCCTGATACCAGAATCGGAGTAGGGTGTCTCATAAGTGTGGGTTGAAGATGAAGCCCTTGATTGGTTTGGTAGTTTGTGTTTCTAGGAATTTATCCGTCTCAGCTCGATTATTTAATTTGTTGGTATACAATTATTTATAGTGCTATTTGATAATCTGTTTAATTTCTGTGAGGTCGGTAGTAATGTCCCTGCTTCCGTTTCTGATTTTATTTATTTGCGTCATCTCTCCTTTTTTTCTTTGTCAGTCTGGCTAGAGGTTTGTCCATTTTGTTGCTCTTTTCAAAGAACCAACTTTGGGTTTTGTTAATTCTTTCTATCAGTTTTCAATTCTCTATGCCATTTTTCTCTGCTTCAATCCATGTTATTTCCTTCCTTCTAGGGGCTTTGGGTTTCATTTGCTCTCCTTTTTTCTAGTGACTTAAGGTGTGAAAGTTAGGTTATCAGTTTTAGCACTTTCTTCTTTTTTCAACGTAGGCGCTTTTGGCTATGAATTTCCCTCTGAGCGCTGCTTTAGCTGCATCCCATAAGTTTTAACATGTTGAGTTTTTATTTCCGTTCCTTGCAAAGTATTCAGTAACTTCCCTAGCAGTTTCTTCTTTGACCCATTTGTCATTTAATTTCCACATTTTCTATGATTAATTTGGGAAGAGAGAGGAACCAGGAAGCATTTCTTAGGTGAGGACATTTGATGTGCTTGGAATGGGCTTCTATGCTGAGACCATCTCGGGGCGCTTTGTTGGGAGGTTCAGGCGGCACCTGCCTGCAGGGCTGGCTGATGAGGTGGAGGGAGGGCTGGTTCTGGGGCGCCATCCTTATCTGCACACTGACTGGATCTGGACTAGAGTGCCCCCCTACCTTCTTCCCTGTACTATAAGGAGATATGAATGGAACTCAGCATCTGACGCCCGAGCACGTGGCTGTGCCATGCACCTTGGCCGACGATAAGACTCCAAGGGGTGAGGGTGTTGCTAGAAGCATCCTGGACACCCGGCCTGTAGCAGCTGGTCATGAAAGCCCCCCAAATCCTGCCTCTGTGTGCCCTTCATGGCCAGAGGACATCGGCTGCTAAGTCAGAGCCAAGAGTGTCAAGAGAACAGCCCCCCTGGACCGGAGAGAAGCCAGAGGGCACCAGCACCCCCTCCCCATGTCCCAGCCCAGGTCCTTCTTGAAATGGGGTGGTTTTGAGGCACTTTAGGGGTCTTGTTCTCCACTCCCCTAACATCTTCCTGTGGGAGCTGTTTTTCAGGCTTCCCTGTCCCCCGGGACCCTGCCACATCCACCCACAGAGACATGTCTGTGACCTGCAGTCTCCTGGAGGCGGGGGGCTAGGGCTACTCTATCCCTGCTGATCATTATGAGCCTCCATGGGGAAGGTGGGCTCTTATCCATATGCCCCCTCCCTCCCCACCCCTGTGGCTCAGAACCAGGAGTTGGCCATGCCTGAGCAGAGTCAAAGGCACCGAAGCTTGCACGCCTCCAGGCATGGGGCACTTACTCCTTGCATCCCTGGGGCGGCGGCACAGCGGATTATAATGGTTACGACCTTTGAGCCACTTAGATCTGCGTCCCTGCCACTGACCAGGGTGTGC
The DNA here is from genome assembly GCA_004026745.1 of Myrmecophaga tridactyla. Classification (NCBI taxonomy): domain Eukaryota; kingdom Metazoa; phylum Chordata; class Mammalia; order Pilosa; family Myrmecophagidae; genus Myrmecophaga; species Myrmecophaga tridactyla. The sequence continues at coordinate 12,409 of PVIY010016385.1, forward strand.
CCTCAGATAGCTCATTCCAGATTGGGCTAATACATGCCTGACCCAAGGCTGCAGGCAGGGAGGGGAGTGGTTGGAGAATGGAGGGCAGACAAAAGGCAGTTGCCGCCATTTCGCCGTGCTAGTAAATCAGAGTTCACCTCCCTGCAGCTCTCACCTCTTGGGCATCATTTGGCCCCCAAGGTTGCTGGCCCTCCACTCTGTGCAGCCTTCAAGCACCGTAAGCTGGACGCAGCAGTCTAGGGTGAGGCGAGCGAGGCACTCGTCTCGAGGGCACAATCTCAGGGGACACCAAGTAACCCAGTCATCGTGATAAGTCCTGTTTTACTGGGATGATTTTTAAAAATCAGAATTAATGCAAAAAAAAAAAATCTGTGGTGAGCCAATGGTCAAAACATCCAGTAAAGGAAGAACTACTTCACCCTTATCCCAACCCCTCCAGACCACAACAGCAGTGTGATTCTCAGTTGCCCAAAAGCAAAAATGACCCAAGCGTCCATCCATGGACAGTGGAGAAACCCAGTGTGGTCGGCCGGCCAGCGGCCCATCATCTGGCCATAGAAAGGAGTGAAATCCTGACCCACGCCACAGCACAGAGAACTCGAAGGCATGTTGAATGAAAGGAACAGAGACACATATGAGCAAATGTTACCTGATTCCATTTATATGAAATATCTAGAAATAGCCAATTCACAGAAACAGATGGTAGACTAGAAGGGATCGGGGCCAGGGTGGGGTAGAGGCTGGGGGTAGAGTTTTTGCTTGACGGGTATAGAGTGTTTATAAATTTTCAAAGTTTTACCTAATAAAAGTCAGTCTTGAGCCTTAATTAAAATATTGGTATTTTGTCCGTCGTGGATATTTTGCAAGTAATTTTGATTGTTCTTTTAAAAAGACTGCATTACTAAATGGTCCCATCGATGCACGGCGTTGATGTAGTGTTCTGTGGGAACCCTGCATTTTATGCATGACTGTTGCGTAAACCCACAACTTCTCTGATAAAGAAAGAATGGGGGGAGGGGTGCAACAGTAGTTCAGTGGTAGAATTCGCGCTTTTGAAATTCTTAAAAAAAATTTTTTTGAAAAAAAATTCAGCGGTGCTGCAATCACGGGAGAATCACGTGGAGAAATGATGAAATGTGACCCCCCCCATACAGCATAAAAAAATGCAAATACATATATATATATATTATATTATGGTATGATTAATCAGTGTCTGAGATTTCTGGCGCCCTCTTAAATTTTGCGTCGGAGACCAGGGCCCCACACACTCTGGTCACCACACACCTGACAGTGACAGTGATGACAGCCATGCCCCATCTGAATCCTTCCAGGCACTCCATAAACAAGGAACGGATCCGTGTCCATTCTACCAAAGAGCCCAGAGCTCAGTTACCTGGAGGAGGCCCCGCGGGGCCTTGGGTGGGGGTCTGTGGCACCCCTGGCTCCTGGGACGCACATCTGCACGTGGGTTGCTGTGTGCAATCTCCTGCCCTGGCAGCCAGGCGACAGGTAGAATGGAGCTGCCCTGGGCTGGGCTTGGGCATCAGGGCACGTGGACATGCACAGGGGTCGGGGCTTTGGGCTGGGGCACCTGCCAGCAGGAATACCCAAAAAACCCAGCAGGTGACATCACGTGGTTCCAGCCGGGTGCTGGCCCTGCTCCCAGGAAACTCAGCCACTCAGCCTGCCGCTGTCTGCCTTCCTCCCCACCCACGGCTCCCACCTGTGCATGTCCGTTTGCAGATTCCCTTGATGACTTTGCAGTCATCTGTCGGGCACCTGCTGTGGCCTGGCCAGTCTGCCTCACCTGGGTAGCTGGCCTCACTGTCCCCATTTTATAGGTGGGGAAACTGAGGCTCAGTGGCCGGAAGTCTTGGCCAGGCCCAGTGGCGAGTCAGCGGTGGGGCCAGGGCTGGAACTGCAAAGCTCCTGGTGGTCTCTCCGGCTGCCCCTGCCATCTGCCCAGGTGGGCAGAGCCTTTGCAGAGCCCTCTGGGGCCATCACTGGTCTTCCCAGGGCTGGGAGGGGGACAGCAGCTGGCAGCCAGGAGTTCAGCCAAAAGGTGAGCCGAGGAGGCACCTTTAAAAAGCAGAAGGGCACAGGGAACCAGCAGGGGTTGTACAACGGTGGCAGGATTGTGGCAGGTTCTTCTGTTTTTCTTTTCTAGCTTCCCTAACATCCTGACATTTTGTAGACATGCTGAGGCCATGGCAGAAGGGACATCCTTCAAGGTTTAAAAAGACAGGCAGCAGGTGGTATGGTGGAGGCCCGGTGACAGAAGTCTCGCCTGCCATGCTGGAGACCCGAGTTCGATTCCTGGTGCCTCCCCATTGGAAAAATAAATAAATAAATAAATAAATAATGCAGGCAGCGAGTGGCCAAATGCAGGGAGGCGATCCAGCCTGTGCCGGTGTGAAAGTATTTCATACCTCAGAAATGCCCTGTTTGAACCCTAATCCAATTTTGTGGAGCAGCTGTTTCTTCTATTCCTGATTCAATACTGTAGGTTAGACACTTTTGATTAGATTACCTCCACAGCGATACGGCGTGCCCAGTTGCGGGTATGACCTTTTGATTTGATGATGGAGATGTGACGCCACCCATTTCGGGTGGGTCTTGATTAGTTAACTAGAATCCTTTAAAAGAGGAAGCATTTTTGAGAAACCTCAGAAATGGCAAGCCTCAGGGCTGAAAGAGCCCAGAGCTGACACAGATGCCCACAGGTGGAGAACAGAGTCACGGATTTGTTTGGAGATGCTTGGAGCCCAGCAGATGTTACCATGAGATGTTAAGCAAGCCAGAACCTGGAGAGAGCCAAGGGAAGCCAAGAGGTGAAAGCCAGCCCCAGAGAAGCAAAATGAGGAACCCCCACAGGAACAGAGGCTGAAAGCAACGGAGCCCAGGAGCAAGGAACCAGCAGATGCCAGCCACGTGCCTTCCCAGCTGACAGAGTTGTTCCTGGCCCATCGGCCTTTCTTAAGTGAAGTTTACCTCATGGTGGTACCTTAATTTGGACACTTTCATTTCCGTAGAAGTGTAAGTTTGTAACTTTATTTAAATTCCCTTTTAAAAAGCCATTCCATTTCTGACATATCACATTCTGACAGCATTTGAGAAACTAACACACGGCCCCTGCCCCGTCTCTGGTCTCCGGAGGCAGCTGGCATGGCAGAGACACCTCCCACATCCAGTAATCTGCACCATCCAGGATACAAGTGGCTGGTGAATCACACAGATGCAACAGAGCGTGGCATGACCGTGAATGTCTTCACTTCAAAACAGCCACTCAGCTCAAACATGACCGACCAGCAGGTTTCTTTGTTAGGCGGCATGGCTTGCTGCCTGCTACACAGCAGGGGCCAGGGCTGCAGCTGCAGCTGGCAGGGTCCCAGAGTCCTTCCAGGGTCCCGCCACCCACCGGGTCTCGGACCGGCTCCTCAAAGCAAGGCACACGGTTGTGTAGTTCTGTTTTATAGGAATGAGCATTTAGACCAAGGTTTAGGGTCAGGAGTAGGGATTATGTTTTTCATCAACTAGATTAACTCAGGACTGGGAGACCCAGTTTACACAGCACTGTTAAGATGAAATAGGAGAATTTCCCAGCAGCCACTTCAGGCCATATTCCCCTTCGTCGGCCCCAGAGGCCTGGGTTCTCTCAGTGAGAGGCACATCCCTCGCTGCATGACACACTATCAATATGCTGGTTTGGAGCTGTTATATCCCTCCAAAGAGGCCACGTTCCTTTAATCCATCTCTGGGTGCACACCTGATGTGGGTGGGGCCCACTGATTAGGTTATTGTCATGGAGATGTGACCCAGCCCATTCAAGGTGGATTGTAATCTTTACTGGAGTCCTTTATGAGAGGGTAAAAGGACACGCAGAAACTAAGAGGTCAAATTCAGAGAAGCACCCAAAGAAGCTGAGAGAGGGGGCCACTGGGGCCAGAAGCTGGAAGTGACAAGACCCAGGGAAGCACCAACAGGCACCACCATGTGCCTTCCCGTGTGACAGAGGTGTCCTGGATGCCAGCAGCCTCTCTTCAGAGTCCAGGTATCATCCTGCTGATGCCTTGAGTTGGAAACTTTCACTGCCAAAGAACTGTAAATTGTAAGCTAATAAATCCCCATTATAAAAGCCAACTCATTTCTGGTATATTGCATTCCAGCAGCTTTAGCAGATCAAAACAGCCACCATCTTCACAGCTTCAACCAGCACCCGTTTATTGTGTCACAGCTTCTCCAGGTCAAGAGTGCAGGCCCGGCTTAGCTAGGAGTTCTGCTCTGCCTCTCCCCAGACCACAGTCCAGGGTCCACTGAGGCCACAGTTTCTTCGGGAGTCTCGAGGGCCAAGGAGCCGCCTCCCAGCAGAATCCTTTCCCAGGGGGGTTGGAGGACTCGGCGGACGGCTGCATGCAGCTGGAGGCCATGCTCTGCCCCTTGCCCCGTGAGCTCCCCCAGCCCCGTGTCCACTGGCTTTGCAGCTGAAGCCCATGAAGATTCAGTGAGATTGCACCCGGTGCGGGGGCTGCAAGGTTTCCTCCCCATGCATCCTGTCCCCTTCCTGGGTGCCAGTTTGGACCCAAGCCCTTTTCCTAAATCCTATCCAGAGTCAGAGCAGGGGTTGCTGCATTTCCCCTTTCCAGCGAGAACCACAGCACTTCCTGGGGCAGCCTTGGGCTTGGCCGCATTTCTGCATTAACAAGAAAAGGCGTCATGGAATTTGGACAGGCTGAAAAAAGGGGATGTCAGCGTGAGCAGAAGTGCACATCACTCTCACTGTTGAATATTCCACCCAGGTCATCAAAACCTCATCTTGGGGCAAAGGCCATGACGGGGGCAGAGCTTAACTTGGTCTCGCAAGTTGCTTTCTGCACCTCAAGTCCAGGCTGCCTGCGCCTCCATTCCCCACCCCCGGCTTGAAGCCTGACCCTGTGCCTTTGGGAGTTGAGACCCCCTCCCTCCCTGGGGGGGGTCAGTATGTTGATGCTTGGTGCATTGGAGATGCCCAGCAGTGGGGGGGCCGCACTTGCCCCTTTCTGGAAGGTTCTGCTGGTCTCCTGGAGACGTGTTTAGGCACCCCGTACAAAAATGGGTCCTTCCCCCAGCCCACCCTGTCACAGGGACCTTATGAAGCTCGGCCCCCTGGCCACTGCCCGCTGGAACCTCCTTTCCAACCCAGAAGGCCAACGGAAAGCTCTTGCCACAGTGTCCTTTCGGTGTCCAAGCCTCCAGCTGGACACAGTTTGATTGGCGCCTGCTTAGGGGCTCGGCCCCAGATGCCCTGACGCTTACACTAGTACCGGCAGCTGGCGAGCTGACCTCAGGCCTTTGCATTCACAGACAGCGGGCACTGAGCCCTCCTGGCACGGGGGACAGCAAGTGCTCAGAGCCTCTAGAGCCACCCTGGCGCACCCCACTTCTCACTTGGACCAGCCGGGACCCAAGTGACGCATTTCCAAGGAAAGCCTCCTCCTGGCCTGGGGCGGTCCTTAACCTGGGACCCCTACCCAGTACTGAGGTCTCTCCGGGGCACTGGGGGTGCTGAGCAGCCTCCCTGGGTTCCCCCACTGATGCCAGCAGCTCCCCCCCCCCCAGTCATTACATCCACAAATGTCCCCAGGTATTGCCATTGTCCCCCCTGGGGTAGGAATGGGGGCAGAGCCACCCTGTGAAACCCCCAGTTCTAGGCCCCATACCCCCACCAGGCAACCTCTCCCCTGCACCTTAGCCACCATCCCCAAAACTTTCAACTTGCTTTCGCATTTTTAACCTGAGAAGCATTGCTAATGACAGAAAGCCCTTGAGAAGACTTGCTCTAGTCTTGTCTTCTCCCCCCACCCCGCCTAGACTTTCTAACAGCCTCTGGGCTGGTGTGCAGGGTCCCTGCAGATTTGCAGTCACTGGGGGACCTCTGTCACCCTGTTAGAGCACTGCTGTGGGCCCAGGGCCCTCAGCCCCCGCAGCCAGGAGGCTGCGCCTAGCACTGACCCCCACGAGGTGTGTGCCCCGGGCAGGCTGTCCATCCTCCCCTCGGACTCTCCTGCCCACCTCTCTCCCGGGAAGAGCAGGCCATACCCGAAAGGCAGACAGGGTGCACGCCCACCTGTGGCACCCACTGTCTACATCAGGAGTGGCCCAGGTGTGCCTCTCTCGGCTGCTGGCCCCAGGGGACACCTGACCAGGGAGGCAGCTCGGCTCTGGGGACAGGCAGCTCCCGGAAGCCGTGTCCTACACAGCCACCATCAGCATCTTTCGTCAGGTAAAGTACCCAGGGCCACACCTGGGCTCGGCTGAGTAACTGTCCCCAAAGTAGTCCTTGTCACGCATCCGGGACCTGCAGCAAAAAGGACTTTGCACACAGGATTCAGTGAAGGAACTTTGGATAGGGGATCATCTTGGGATTATTGGGGCCCCATGTGGCATCCTCATAAAAGGGTGGCAGGAAAGTGAGAGAGGAGACGGAACGACAGAAGCAGAGGGTCAGAACGATGCGGCACGAGAAACACCATCGGCCGTTGCCGGCTTTGAAGATGGAGGAGGAGGCCACAAGCCCAGGCATGCGGGCAGCTCTGGAAGCTGCAAAAGCCAGAGGACACAGATTCTCCCTGAAACCGGAAGGAACGCAGCCCTGCCAACACCTTGATTTTAGCCCTGTGAGACCCACTTTGGACTTCGGACCTCCAGAACTGTGTGTCATTTAAAAAAAATGTGTGTCATTTTAAACCACCAAGCCTGCGATACTTTGTTACAGCAGAAATAACAAGCTCATACAGTGCCCAAAGAACATCCCTGTGCTGTGGACACTCTGAGAAAGCATCTAATGCAGCCGGTCATGCACAGATGGAGTGGCAGATGAAAGCCTTCTCAGAGGGTATCACACTGGATGGGCCTTTGTAGGATGTGTAGGAGTTTGATCAGGCCCAAGTGAAGGATACCATGCTGGGCTCAGGGCCTGCCTGAGAAAAGGTGGGTGCTGCCCTCCCTTCTTTCCCCAGGCCCCCTGCCCTCCATCTCCCGAGCTGCCCCCTGCACTGGCATGGCACCCAGGTGACCCTACTTCCTCGGTGCTGGGAAACTGAGACACGACATGAGCCATGAGCCGCGGGATGCAGCATCCTTGTCCAGTCACAGGGCCAGAGTCCCGCTTGGGGGTCTGGCGCTGGGCTTGCAAATGCTCACATGGCTTTGCAGTCATTCCCTGGCCCCCAGAGCCTGGAGAGAGAGAGGGAGGAGCCGCCTCCGCCCGCCCAGCGGGGGCACAAAAAGCAGCCCTTTCTTCTGCTCCCGACACTGCAGCGCTAAGCCACCGCGTCATCGCTGTCCCTGTCGCCAATCTCATTGTCCATCCGCTTCCGGACAAGCCCGCTCAATCTCGGGCCACGCGCTCGGAGCCAGAAGCTACTGTTTTCTCCCGATTTGTGGGCACCTTACTCATTCCCTTTTCTTCAGCCCCTTCTAAAAATAGCTGCCCCGGGAACCAATTTAGCATCTGCACAAAGGGACGGGAACTGTGTAAGAGTCACGAGATGCCATGTCCCAGCTGGAGAGTGCGTGCTCTTTCCAGAAACGTCCACACAGCCAAGACCTCTGCAGCGCTGAGCACCCCAAGTCCCGGCAAAAGGTCACGGACTCACTAATGGTCACGTCTATCAGGGGAAAACCACCCCCCCACGCACACCCCTACCTCGGCTGCCCTCCCGCCCCAGCCAGGGTGACCCTAGGGGGGGTGGGGCTGCAGGGGGTGTCGGCACACTGCACACGGAGGCAGCACCAAGCCGATGTCGCCTCTGGGGGAGACCCCCGAGGTCAGGGAAGTCCACGGATCCCCCCGAGACTCTGCGTCCCAGTCATCTGACCTGCTGATATCCTTCGAGGCTGCTAACTGGGTGAGAGGGAGAGAGGGGGTGAACCCCAGAAGCTGGGTCACCCTAGTTTGCCATCTCACCCATCTGGAACTGATTTGGGTATAAGATGTGAGCTGGGGGGTTTTAGCAGTGTCCCTGGGCTCCCCCCACTGGATGGCAGGAGCAGCCCCATCCCCACAGTCATGACAGCCAAAAGTATCCCCAGACATTGCCCTGTGCCCCCAGGGATGAAAATCACCCCTGGCTGACACCCTTGTTCTGTAGAATCCATTTTGGGGGGACCCTCTTTGTCAACCTGTTATCGAGGTATGCCAGCTTCATAAAATTGCTCGGTAGCCTTTCTCCCTTGTTCTTTATTCTGGTCTGGGTTCTATGGCACATATGTCTGTTCCTTAAATATTCACCACCGTTTGTATGTGGTCATGCATCATAAAAAATAAATTAATTAAAATATAATATATATATATATATATTTGCCACTAAGCCTGCCCGAATCACACGTCTGTGCTGGAGAATCATTCTTGGGTAGCCATGGGAAAATCCCCCGAGTCTGATGTGAGCTGCCTTTCCATTCCAAATTTACCCCGTATCCCCTAGCTGATGGTGAATATAATCTGGAATTTGACACAACTCAGTCGCCTTTCAGATTTGCCTTCTGATTAGTGGGGTGAAATTATGACTGTTATTGAGCTGTGGTTACCCTCTTTTGGGGCTTCGGGCCTCACCCCTCGACAGTGGGACGGGGGCGGGGGCGGGCCAGGCCCAACCGTGGTCGTTCTGGTTTAGTGCTCTGGAACATTCCGCGAACAGCCCGCACAGTTTTTCGTGTTTTGTTCTCCTCCTTATAAAAGCAGCTCTTTTTCCTACCTGTAAGTTTCCCTTTTACGTGTTTTGTGGGTTTTTTTTTTTTAAGCTTTTTCAAGGTTATCATTCTCATAACATAAAACTCGCCTGTTTTAAGCACACCCTTCAATGATTATTAGTGTATTCAAATAACCACACGACCATCTTATTTTAAACCATTTTCATCTCCGAAAGCTCCCTTGCGTCTTTGCTGTCACTCCCTGATCCAGCTCATCTAATCTAATCTCCTTTCTGTCTCTGGGGATTTGCCTGTTCTGGGCATTTGTCTAAGTGGAGTCACACAGCACACATCCTTTCGCGTCTCACCTCTTTCATGGAGCGTCATGTTTTCCACATTGTACTGTGGTTCAGAACTGCATTCCTCTTGCTGACCGACTAATATTCCATCGTGTGGACGGACCTCAGCCTATTTTTCCATCACCAGCTGGACAACTTGGGCCATTTCCACTTCCTGACTACAACGCATCATGCCACCGTGAACATTTGTGTCCAGGTTTCTACGTGGACAGACAGGCTCCATTCGCTTGGGTACATACCCAGGCATGGCACCGCCTGGCCATGCTGTAATTCTGGGTTGAACTTGCAAACTGTTACCCACAGCAGCTGCCCTCCTTAACCTTCCCAGCAGCTATGCACGAGGCTCCTGCTTTTTCCACGTCCTCTCCAAACCTACTTTCCGTTTACCATGTTTCATCCGACAGGCGCCCTCCCTGAGCCACCCGGAACAGCGAGTGGGCTCTTGCAGCAGAGCCTTGCTCTGTGGTCCAGCTCAGTGCATCCCGCATCTCAGCCCCGAACCCACCTATGGCCACACCGTGGGGACCCCCTGCCTAAAAACAGTCAGAGAAGAAAGCAGCAGAACTACCGCCGGCCCCCATTGGCCCAAGAAGAGGCAGCTACTTAGACACTCGCCTGTGCGTAGAAAAATATGGATGGATATCGAGGTGGACAGAGTAACAGTCTAGATATCTGGAACCTGTGAGTGTCACTGCATATGACAACAAAGGGACTTTGCAAGTAGGTTTACATTAAAGACCCAGAGATGAAGAGATTTATGTTGGACAAGAGCTCCAAGGGAGGAGAGGGATGGAGATTTGGCACAGGCAGGCAAGGAGACCATGTAACACCGGAGGCAGACTCAGGGTCACAGCCACGAGCCCAAGAGCGCCTGGAGCCACTGGCACTGGAAGAGGCAGGAAGGTGCCACCCCAGCCGAGGACGTGCGGCCTTCAGGATTCGGAGAAAATGTGCTGGATTTGCAGCAGTTTGTTTCAGCAGCCCAGGGAGACCAAGACACCATCCAAGGCTACACGGGTGGCTCTCAGCTAGAGCTCAGGCTTAAGAAATCCCAGTGCCCTGGGTTCGAATCGTGGTCCAGCCACCTGATCGTTGGGCAGGAGCCATGTCACCTTTCCACGCCTCCCCTCCTGGTGGGTGGGCGTCTGTGACACCCAGCTCGCTACTTGCACTGCGTACCTAGGCGTGCATAACGGCACACACACACCTATTCTTCTAAAGGGGTGCTAGCGATTAACACCTAGAGGTTCGGGGAGGGTTCACTCAGAGCCTGGAGCCTTCCTGGAGAGGAGGCTGTGCAAAGGTGGGAGACCTGAGCAGAGCCTTGGAGGTAGAGGAGCTGCTCCTCAGGGAGTTTGTGTCAGCGAAGGTGAGCTGGTAGTCCCAGCAGAGGTGCTGTGGAAGTGAGAGCCTGCAGAGAGAGGGGGTACCGGGGAGGGAGCCAGCCTGCGCGCAAAGGAGCATCCCACGGGGACAGGCGACAGTCCCAGGCCTCCTCCTAAGGCCCCAAGCCCAGCTGCTTCCCCAGGCACCATCAGAGGCTCCGTGTTCTGCTCCAGCTGGGAGGCAGGCCTGTCTTTCGGGGGCAATGGGACAAAGCTGGTGACAGCCAGAAAGGGCTGTGGTCCCAAGGATGCCAGTGCACCTGGCACCCAGCCATCCCTGGGGACAGGGTGGCCAGCGGCAGGCCGGGTGGGGCTGGCTCTGCTTTCGGCAAAAGTTTCAGAAGGCAGTAAGAGATTCACTGCAAGGAGCCAGCTTACATGGTCACAGGCTGGCTAGGCGGGCCCAGAATCCATGGGGCAGGGGGGCAACAAGGACAGGCAGGTGCTCTCAGGTGTGAGCTGGCACCACCGTCCTCAGGTGGGATCCCTTCTTCCGCCAGGGAATCCCCATTCTTCTCTGAAGACCTTTTGACTGATTGAGTCAGGCCCACCCTGGTGATCTAGCTCGCACTCCCTTTCTTAAAGCCAACCTATTGTGGACTTCCGGCACGCTCACCCAGGTTAGCATGTGATGGGAGAACAGGGGACAGTGGCCTAACCCAGTTGACAATACATCTCACTGACCAGCACAGCTGGGGACGCAGCAGAAGGCCAGGCAGGGTCTCTGTCCCACCTTAGACCGCATGCTGTGGGCTGACTTGTGCCCCCCGAAAAGACACATCCAAAGTCTTGCCCCCCAACCCTGTGAATGCAACATTTTCGGTAATAGGGTCTTGGAAAATGTGATTTGTTCAAATTGAGACCAAACTGGGTGGGGAGGAGTCCCTGGGGAGGTGGGGGGGAAGTCCCTGTAGAGGTGGAGGGATCCCTGGGGGTGGGAGGGTTCCTGGGGCAGGGGGAGGGTGGTCCCTCGTCCAGTGTGGCTGGTGTTTTTATAAGGACAGGAGACTGGGACAGGGGCTGAGTCTAGGAGCAGAAGGGCCACGTGAAGATGGAGACAGGTGTCGGGGAGAAGTGCCCACAAGCCAAGGACAGTGGGCAAGTGCCAGATCTTGGAAGAGGCCAGAAGGACCCTCCCCTCGGGCCTCCAGGTCACGGCCCTGCGCACACCTTGATTTCTGGACACTTCCAGCCTCCAGAACTGGGAGGCGGTAAAGCCCTGCAGTTGGAAGGCGCCTGGTGTGTGGCACCCCATTCCAGCAGTCCCTGGAAGCTAAGACTCCCAGGCACAGCCCTTACCCAGCTGAGCCTCGGTGGCTTGTCAGCCTGGAGGAGACCCTACAGGTCTGAGTGACTTTCAGCAAGGTGGCCTCTAGGTGCTCTCCCAGAGGAGAGGAACAGCGGCTCCCATGCAGAATCCTCAGCTAAGGCTGCATGTCCCGCTTTCCCAAGGCCACCAGGCTCATCGGACCCCTGTGCCCCAGACGCCCTCATGGGGCCCCAGTTCCACCGGGCATGGGTCTGCAGGCCAGCTTTTGCGCCCCCACCCTTGCTTCCTGTGAAAAAGTGGGGCGTCTGCCCGCTGCAGGCCACCCTTCGTGGAGTTTGCTGCCATTACAGGAGATGGACCTGCTTTCCTAGATCATCCTCAGACGGCTGGCAGAAGGGAAGGTTGGACCCAGGGAAAGTTGGAGCTCACGTTTCCACCACCTTGTGGGTCAGAAAGGCGCCCACAGTCCACACTTGGAAGCCGGGGCCACCTGTCCAGCCCCCGCAGGACATACCTGGGCAGCTGCCATGGGCCCGGGGTGGCTCAGGGGCGGCTTGGAGACTGTTGAGCTGGGACAGTCCTTCACCGAGGTGGGGAATGTCAGGCCCAGTTCTGCCTGTCTGAGCTGGGGGACCCGGCGGGGGCATCCCTGGGGACTGGGGGTTGTTGAGCAACCTCCTGGGGCTCCCCCCACTCGGTGCCAACAGCTCCCCCTGTTATGACAACCACAGATGTCCCCAGACACTGCCCAGTGTCTCTGGGGGGGCAGAGCCACCACGGTTGAGACCCACCACGGGTCTCGCATTAAACGGACTGTAGTGCAAATGGCTCCCCAGATGTGTGTACGCTGAGGCACTGGCTCGCACAGTGCAAGAAAGGGGCAGTGATTGTGGCGGATGGGAGCACAACTCTCTCCACAAACCGAGCAGCCCCGGGCACGCCTCAAGGGTGGCTTACTCCTGTCTGTCCCTCGGAGCCTCCTTTTCTCCCAAGTTACCATTTACTTTTGTTTTGGTTTTGGATTTTTTCCTCTTTAAACAGAACACCCTGTCTCTTCTCTCCTCTGAACACCATGTTCTCTGCTGCAGACATCCCTCAACTGGGGACAGAAATTGCTTTCTCACTCCGTACATTGTTTGTCCTCCTATAAAAACTGCCCCCACTCCCACCCCCTTTTAATGACAGAGAGGCCCAGGGGTCGACTCGCCAGCCTGCGGGAGGAGAGAACCCAGGAGCTCAGCGAGCTGTAAAGCTACCGGTTACAGAAGTTTTAAAGCGGGATGAGGGCTGGTTTTCTGTTCTTTGCAAAGAGAAGGAGCCGCTGCCACCTGCCCCCCCTCCCTGAGGGCTGCCAGAAAGCATGAGCTAATCTGTGCAACCCCAAAGGACGCGGGCGGGGGCTGCCAGCCTCCCCACCCTCCCTGTCCAGGCCCCCCTGTCCCAGGCGCTGACTCAGCCCAGCACGCCGCATCCAGGACCGCCAAAGAAGCACCACCCACTCGGGTAAAAGCACCAGAAAAGAGCAGTTGCCTCGCTGCCGAACTGACTGGAAGCGAGCAGGGCTCTCCGAGCTGGAATTCGCTGATGCCAACCTCCCCAGCTGCCGGGAAATCCACTCCAAGCTGCACCTACCATGCCACTTTGCAGGGAGAACAGTTCGGCCTTTTAACAGAGAAGTCACCAGAAACTCTGATTTTAGTGCTGCACCTATATGCCGGAGTTATTTTTTAAAAGAGAAAGAGCAGAAGTCACATATGTAGCCGTCGCCCATTCAGGGCCTGACTCCTAACACTGGGGGACCAGGAACGGGAGCTGGAATGACCCCAGGCTTCATGCCACATGCCATTCCGAGGTGGCCACTGGAAGGTGCCAGAAA
>PVIY010016385.1:26065-44582 GCA_004026745.1 Myrmecophaga tridactyla
CAGCTTAAGAAGACAGGCGTTTACAAGTTTACAGTGTTGTGGGTTGGTGGCCCCTGAGCACCTCACAAGGCTGAGACCGAGAGATCCGCTGGGCTGTGCTCTCACCTAGACCTTATTTGGGCAGGAGCTGGTTCCTTGCGGTTATGGGGTTGGAAGACCTTGTTTCCTTGCTGGCATTTAGGCAACTTCCAGAAGCTGCCGGTTGCTGCTTGCCACATGGCCCCCTCCGTCCTCAGAGCTAGCATCTCCCTTTCAGTGAATCCCTTCCAGACTTCAGATCGCTTCTTCTAGACGGGCCTGTCCCGGGCAGGAGGCCGCCTGATTAGGTCAGGCCTGCCGAGGGTACTCTCCCTTTCTGAAGATTGACGGTGCCATGTAACATAACCTACTCACAGAAGTGACATCCCACCCAATTCACGGGCCCCTCCCAAACTCGAGGGGGCGATCACTGGGAGGCATAGGTCACTGGGGGTCAGCAAAGACTTCTGGACCCCCCCCTTGGTGCACCCCTAACCCCCTACCCTGACCCCTCACTGACCAGGTTGTTGGTAAAGGTTAAGGGTGAAATAATGATGTGACAGATGGTTTGTAAATTCCAAAACAGCCCCCGCAAGAGGGGTGAGGGGGACCCCCCGGGCACAGCCCAGGCTTCGGGTGACAGTGGGCCATGTCAGCACTGACTCGGGACACCGGGCTAAACACAACCCACTGCAAAATGAAAACCCTGAGTCCTGGGCTTACTGTCTGGCGACCCCTTTTTTTACCTTTAGCAGCAAAAATCAGGAAAGAAGCATTTCTGTGGGAACTTGGTTAAGTGATTCTAGCCCAGGCATCCTCACCCAGGGGACACCATGTGACACTGGGGACATCTGTGGTTGCCGTGACTGGAAATGGGGGTGCCGCTGGCATCGGGTGGGGAGAGCCCAGCACCGCAGCCCCCCCCAGTGCCCAGGACACCCCCACCCCAGAGAACAACCCGGCCCCCAATGTCGACAGTCTCTGGAAGTTGCATCTCTCTCTGAGTGAGGCTCCGAGAAGGCAGGCAAAGGGTCTGTGGGAGAAGCCACCCCCTATACCTGACCTTTTTCATCTCCCAGCGCCACCGGCCGGCCTTTCACACACACACACACACCCCCGCCTTAGGAGTAGGTGTCAGGCCAGCGCTGCAAAACCGGACTGTGGAGGATTTCCCACCCTTGGGTGGTGGCCTTCCCAGATGTCAGTCAACACCCAGTGCACAGAGTTGAAAGCAACGGGACACCAAGCTGCCTGGCGGGAGCTGGGCCAGAGCTGGTGCCACCTGGAGCTCCTGGGAGGGGCCGTGCTGCCCCCATTGCCCCCCAGCGGAAACCCCTCCTTAGCCCCAGCTCAGTCTGCAGCCCAGACGCTCCCTCCTTTCAAATGGGGGTGCCAGACCGAGCATAGCAGGGGCCTTGGGGGCTCCAGCTGGCCCTGTTTGGGGGAACCACGTGTCTCCCTGGGGCTGTCCTGCGCAGGCCCTCCGCCCCCTACCTCCTGGCTCGCCAGGCACATTTTCCACATTCTTTTCCTTTTACGCACCCGCTCAGCCAACTTTCAGAAGTATCCTCCGAGATCACATTCTTTCTCTTCTGGTAAGAAAACAGTGACTACTCGGATGGCAGTCCCTCGAGCAGGTTGGGGGTGGCACTTTCCCAACTATGACAGCTATGTCCGGAATTCAGACGGATCGCCAGCATTTTTGTGTCTCACTGTCACCGCTTCCTGCTCAGCTGGAAAACACCTCCGCGCACAGGGACGGCATCATGGGCCGGGAATAGGAGCCGGCTTGGCCCTCACAGGTCTCGGGGAATGGGGGCTGGGGGTGAGGGTAGGGAGCCAGTCCAGCTCTGGGTGCAATGGAACTCCTGGGTTCCCCAACCGGGATGTGCCTGGCAGGTTTGGGCTTCCACGGCTGCATAGGAGCTCGTGCCTGGGGGAGGCCTTGCTGCTCCCGGCTCAGAACCCAAGTCTGCTATCTTTCTTGACTTTGCACCCTAAGGTAGCTGGATGCAGCCCATCCACCGCTCAACGGAATCTCTGGTACCTGTTTTCCATGCACCTTCCTTCTGGGCAGTCAATCAATACATGCAGTCCTGCAGAGACCCAGAGTTAAAAGAGCATCAGTGTGTGAATAAAATTGTTTAAAAATGAAAGGGGAAAAAAAAAAAAGAGCATCCAAATGCAGCCTCTTTGCACAATGGAATATTATTCAGCCTAAAAAGGAATGTTGACGTGTGACAACGTGAAATTCGGAACTGTGGTGCCAGACGCAAAAGGACATCTGACTGCACTCGCGTGAAATATCACCATCAGGCAAATTCACAGTGACAGAAACCGAATCAGAGGTCACCAGGGGGGTGGGGAGTTGTTACCTGATAGCTTCCGGGTTTCTGTCTGGGCCGATGCCAAACTTCTGGTGATAGGTGGCTCAGGTGTGACATTATAGATATGATTGATTACATTGTCGCTTAATTACATTATAAACGGGAATGGAATTAATGCCACTGACATACTCTTCAAAATGGTTAACATGGCGCATTTTATTTTATAGATCTGTACTGTGATAAATTAAAAAACCAAACAGGACAGCATCTTCTGAGCCTCGGGTCAGGGACCACCTGTCGCCTTAGATACCCCCTGCTAGTCCAGTTTGCAAAGACAGAGGCGGGACTTTGCCGCCCTGGAATGTTGAATGCGGGGTTCCCAGAGGGAAGGGGACAGGGATGTGACTGTGACCACGCCGGGCACAGAGCCGGACCAGGGGACACGAAGCCAGCATCCCCCCGCCCCAGGTGCACACAGGCAGGCTTCCCAGGTGGTGGCACTCTCGGAAGCCAGCAGGAGCGTCTCCCCTTGTCCTCAAGAAAAATTCCTGAGGCCCCCAAAAACCCCAACATGGTTTACGGATCACTAAACCGGGAGTGCAGAACTGGGACTTCCTGTTGGTAGATGTCTTGTAGGGTTTCCTCTGGGCAGCCTCGGCTCCCTTTCACGTTGACACTGCAGCACCTGTCAAAAGCCCAAGAGGAGAATGGACCTTCTGCAGAGAAATCCTGGGACCGGGGCATTTAGAATCCAGAACCACGGCCCATCAGAAGCACGCCTGGGCCTTTTCTTTGAAACGCCCTCCCAGATGAGATGGGTGTGTGTGGGGGGAGGGGGTAGGTTCAGCAGAGTTGGGGCGGTGGAGAAAGGGGTGCCCGTTCCCCATGGGATATCAGATGCATCTAACCTTGAGCTTTCGGAACGACATGGACCCCTTACCCGGCAGATGCACTCACCTTTCCACCTGGCCAGGTGAGGCCAGGTGAGGTTGAGCCTGCATTTGTCCTTGGATGTGGCCAGAAACATTGAGAACCACCTCCCTGAGTCCTGCAGTCAGTTGCCGAGCATGCCGGGGGCCATGGGGGTTAAAAGTCCAGACCACCTTTATTCCAGAAGCTTCTCCGTACAAGGGGAGCAGGGCAATGTGGGGGATCAGGAACCAGGCTGCCCTGGTTTGGGAATGAGATGCAAATCCTGCCTCTGCCGCTCACCAACTGCATGGCCTTGGGACAGTCCCAGTGCCTTGTGGCCTCTATTTCCTCTTCTGTGAAAAGAGGCCAGAATAATCTCCACTTGATGCCCAGAACTAAGAAGAGGGCGCCTTAGCCAGAGCAGGGACTCTCATTACTGTTATAAATCCCATTTCTGCAACTTCCTAGCTGGGTGGACCTGCCCAAAGTGCTCCCTGCCTCTTGAGCCTCAGTTTCCCATCTGTACAGCAGAGTTACAGCAGGAACCCTCAGCTCCCAAGCCGTAAAAAGAACCAGCAATCCTAGAATCTGTGCATTTCAGCCCTTGTTTTTAAACTGCAGATCCCTCTTTTAAAACAGCAACTAAATTTTGGGGAGGCGGCGGTGGGCATGATTGTCTCAAATGCGGTGCTGCTTCCACAGGGGGTAGCATGCACCCAGAGTCGTCAGATTAGGTCCTTTTGTACGTTTGGTTTGTTGTATGTTGAGGACATCTTGTTGTGAGGTGAGGTCCCCAAAAAAAATATGTGCAAATCCAGATACGTGGGTTATGTGACCTTATTTGGAAACAGGTCTTTCTGGATGTGACCAAGGTGAGATGAGGTTGGTGCAGGTTTAGGGTGGGTCCAAAATCCAATGACTAGGGCCCCACAAGAAAAGGGGGGGGGGGCACACAGAGACACACCAAGAAGGAAAGTGGCCGTGTGATGGAGCAGAGATGGAGCCTCAGGAGCCACCAGAAGCTGGGAGAGGCCTGGAAGGACCCTTCCTTAGAGCCCCCCAAGGAAAGTCAGGGCCACTCGGACCCCCTCACCCACCCACACACACCCTATTCGGAGTCAGGGAGCGCAGGGCAAAACCCTGCTGTGCTTCCAAATTTCCGAAGTGGGAAAGCTGCCGGGCAGAGGATGCAGGAACGTGCCCAGGACAAGGGTCTCCCACCGACCCCCGGCGGTCAGCCCTCCTGCGGGCCCCGGACCCTGTCCCCATCTGCACCTCCATCACCCGCAGGCCAACCCAAAGATCTCTTATTTCTTGCTCCAGGTCAAAGACATCATTGATTGCTTTCATTTTTCATTTTAGTTTTGATTGGGGGTGGGGGGGGTGGAGAGAGTATGTGGCTTCTGTTTCAACAATCTGATGTCCTTTCTTCTTTAGTAGTGGTAGTGGTGTATTTTTTTGAAGTGTGTCCTTCCCAGACTGGGTTCCCAGCCCTAGCAAGTGAAGGGCACTGGATTATTTGCTGTCCCCTTGTCACCATCCCCATGCCTTTGGGAGAGCGAGCGTGGAGGCCCTTTCTCCATTCCCTCCCGGGCTCCTGTCACCCTCCTCAGCCACCGAGAACCCACCGGGGCGTCGGCACAGGGGAAGGTCCAGGGTGCCTGCTAGGGAGACAGGTGCACGGAGAGAGAGCTGCAAAGCAGCCATCCCGCAGCCGGGTGTCTGAGCACAGGGAGGCTGGGAATGGAGGGCACTAAAAAGTTCTCATGGAGGAAACAACACCTGCAACCAGCACCCTAAAAGAAGGCCCAAGGACAAGGAGGCCCTCCGGGGAAAAGGATGTTCTCCTGTCTCCAGCAGATGCCAGGTCTGGGTCCTCAGGGGGCTTCCAGTCCATTGGGGGTGGGGGTGAGAGCAACTTAAATATCCAGTTATTATAGATGCTTTGAAGAAAGAGGCGGACGTCTGACCTCTGACTGTGACCCCTCACCCCACAAAGGGGGCTTTGCAGACGGGATGAAGTACAGGGTCTGGAGATGGGGAAATTATCCTGGATGGGGGTGCTGGAGAAGGCAAGGACACAGCCCAGCCTCCCAAGAGCCCTCGATCTCAGTCCAGGGGGACCCATTCGGGGCCTCTGCGCTAGGACAGCTCCCCCAGAGCCGGCTCCCCTGGCGGGGCCAAGCCAGAGCAAGGAGACGCTGTGACTCACCAAGGAGACTTGGTCCTTGACACGTCTGGTCCCTGGAGGGTCACTTGGGACCGAGGCCGAGAGGGGCTACCGTCCAGGCCAGGGGCCCGGGACAGCCACCTCCGATCAAGAAAAGGGTCCCAGTTCTGGAGTGGGAAGCCCGGGGTCTGTTGAATAACCACACAGATCGGGCAGACAAACCCCTTAAACACTCACGGGCCCCGAAGTCATTTTTCTTGCACGGAAAATCGCAAAATTCAAAGAAAGATGTCACTTGCAAAACAAGGAAGAAATACAGAAGATTCCAATTACTGGACTCCAAGAACCAAATTAGTGTAATTAAAAAAATTCAATGCAACATGAAAAAGTTAGAATGGGCATCGCCCAAACACACCCAGAGAGTGGGAGAAAGATCCAAGGTGATGGTGGAGTTTTACAGAGAAGTTGGGATTTTATAAACGAGTATGATTGCTGAATCATTATACTGATATTTCTTTTGGTCTCCAGTATTTTAGAGCAGCTAGAAAGAAAGACCTAAAATGGTGGAATTGTAACCCATACCAAACTCTGAAATCTGTTCTGCAACTAATTGTTGTGATGTGCTTTGCAATGTATTGCTTTTTTGTATTTATGTTATTTTTTCACAAAAGAAAAATTCAGTGCAGAAGCACAGAACATCTTATTTTCTGGGTTGCTTTGAACGATGAATCGATGCTGAAGATTTCTGTTTGTTCCAGGGAACTCAGGGTTTTTTCACTTCCTGTTCATTTTTCCATAGGACCTTTAGAGTTATTTTATCAAGTTCTTTCCCTTGTCAGCATTTTTGTTTGTTTTTCATTCCTTCCCGCCTTTCCTACTTTCCACCTGGGATCATTTTTTTCCCTGGTAACTTTTTAATCTTACCTTTAATAAGGTAGATCTCCTGTTGAGAAGCGTCTCCATTTTTGTTTGTCTAAAATGTCTCTTTTCAGCCTCATTCTTTTTTTTTTTTAATACGTGGGCAGGCACCGGGAATCGAACCCGGGTCCTCTGGCATAGCAGGCAAGCATTCTTGCCTGCTGAGCCACCGTGGCCCGCCCTTCAGCCTCATTCTTGAAGAGTATTTTCACGGGGTCCAGAATTCTCACTGGGCCCCTCTAATTTTTGCTTTTTCCTCTGGAAACTTTTTTCTTTCTAATTAGCTCGCTTTACTGAGATATGCCTCATAGGCAGTAAAATGAACAGATGACAAATGTGCGTTTTGATGCATTTTACAAACTGATATGTTTGTGTAACCCGTGCCTCAGTCAAGGTATAGGATATTTCTACCAACCCAGAAAGTTTTCTCATGCCCCTTTCCAGAGCAGCAGCCTCTGTTTGGTTTCTGTCATCATAAATTAGTTTTGCCTGTTCTTGAGCTTCATATAAATGGAATCATAGAATATGTACTTGCAGAATCTGCCTTCTTTCACTTAATGAAATAATTTTGGGATTCATCTATGTGGTAATGCTCCATGGTACGAATATACCACAGTTTGTTTATCCATTCTCTTGTCAATGCTCACTTAGGTTATTTCCAGTCTTTTATATCTCATATAAGTCTTTTGCTGGACATAAATTTTTATTTATCTTGGATGGAATTCCTGGGTCATAGGCTGGTTATGTGGTAAGCCTTTTAAGAAACTGCTAAACCATTTTCCAATGGCAGGGCCATGGAAATGTGTAAAATGCCCAGGTTTTCTGCATCGTCCCAATATTTGGCATTGTCAGTCTTCTAAATTTTTGCCATTCTAGCGGTTGTCAAGCAATGCTTCACTATGGCTTCGATTTGTATTTCTCTGATGGCTAATGATGTCAAACTACTTTTCATGTATTTATTGACCATTTCTCTACCAGTGCTTTAATTTTTTTTTTTAATCTTTTTTTTTTTTAATTTGCATATGGGCAGGAGGCACCAGGGATCGAACTCCAGACCTCCAGCATGGCAGGTCGGAGCTCTGCCTGCTGAGCCACGGCAGCCGCCCAATTCCACCAGTGCTTTAGATATTTATTCTGCTTGAGGCTCTAGGCTTCTTGGGTCTGTGACTTGAGGCCTTTTGTTTGTTTGTTTTCTAATCAATTTTGGAAAATGCTCGTGTCTCCAAAGATTGCTTCTGCCCCGTTCTCTCTCTCTCCTTCTCCTGCAAGCTCCCAGTTCTTTATCTGTGTCTTTTGCCCTGTTCTGTAGTTTCCTTCCTTCTGAGCCTCCATGCTTCGTTCTGCATTATTTTCCTCTGCCCTGTCTTCTAGTTCACTAGTTTTCCCTTTAGTTGTCTCTAATTACATCATTTTGTCCACTGAGTATTACCTTTCAAATATGGTAGTGTTGCATTTTCAAACAACCACTCGGTTCTCTTTTCTAAAATTCTCAGTCTCATTTTTGTGTCTCCTTGCACATGATCATAATTATTTTGAAGTCACTATTTGTCAGCTCCTGTATCTATAGCCCTTATAGGTGTGTTCATATTGCTGGTTATTTCTGCTGATTTTTGTTCATGCGATCTTTTCTCCTTGGGTGCTGGTTTATTTTTAATTGTGCATCAGACATGGTTATTTGCAGACTTGTTTTCAGAAATGATTGGAGGCAGAGGATGGTGAGGGTTTTTTCCACCAGAGAGGATCAACGTTTATTTCTTCCTGGGCACCTAGAACTACCAGCAATCTCGGACCACCTCACTCCAATAGTGGGGGCCAATATTTGTTAAAACAGGCTTGTCCACTTTCTATTTCCCATTCCCCCTAGAGTAGTCATGCTTTGTGGTTGCAACCCATACACATGAGGCAGTCCACCAAGACCCCTCCTCTTACAGGCCAGGACCTCCAGCCCCATAGACCGACCACTCAGCCTCTCACAAAACCTCCCAAGGGTATTTTTAAAATGTGACACTAACAAGTGTTGGCAAAGATGCAGAGAAATAGGAGCCCTTGTGCATTGCTGGCGGGAGTGTGAAATGGCACGGCCGCCACGGGAGGCAGCCTGGCGGCTCCCTAGAAAGCCAGCAATCCCTCTCCTACATCTAGACCCCAAAGAATTGGAAAGCAGGAGCTTGGACAGATATTTCTACACTGATATTCACAGCAGCATTATTCATAGTAGCCAAAAGGTGGAAGCAACCCAAGTGACCATCAGCAGATGATGGAGAAACACAGTGTGGACCATCCAGCAACACTGTGTTACTCAGCCATAAAGAGAGGTGACGGGGGCTGGTCCATGCCACAACACAGACGAGTGAAGACATCACATCGACTGAAACACACCAGATGCAAAAGGACAAATATCGTTACGGCTTCTCTTCTATGAAATGCTTGGAATAAGCAAATTCATAGAGACAGAAAGCAGAATCGTGGCTACCAGGCATGGCAGGAGGGCGGAATGGGACAGAAGGTATTGCTAAAAGGGTATGAGTTTTGCTTTGGATGATGAAAACAGCCTGGAAATAGACAGAGGGAAGAGTCCACAGTCTTGTCAACGTACTAAACGTCAAAGAGCCATCCACATAAAACAGGGAAAATGATTTTTACGTTATGTATATTTTACTACAATTAAAAATAAATAAATAGGGGGTGCAAGGGTTGTTCAGTGGTAGAATTCTTGCCTGCCATACAGAAGACCCAGGATTGATTCCTGGCCCATACATTCCGCCCCTCCCCATTAATATTTATATTAATAAATGTAAATAATAAAATATTTACATTAATAAATCTAAATAATAAAGTATTTCTATTACTTTACACATGAGGCACAATAATAAATTAAAAATTATTTAAATTTAAATAATAAATACTTATATTAATAAATATAAATAATGAAATATTTCTATTGATAGATTTTAATAAATTAATATTTATATTAATAAATATAAATTACATTTTATATAAGATATAAATAAATATTTTATTTATTGAAAATAAAATAAAATTCAACAAATGGTGCTGCAATAACCATTTTAGTCACATGGAAAAAGAATGAAATATGACCCCCACCATACAGCTGACAAGGAAGAAAAAAATTAATGTTTTGAAAAGATTATTAGGCAAGTCTTCAGCAACGCTGACGAGGGGAAAGCGTGTTGGGAACACAAAGGTGGGCATAACCACAAATAAGCCGGAGATTGTTTTTGACGCGTACCGGAGACAGTTTTACACCAGTAAATGTAAAAATAGATAAAATGGTGGGAGGTGGGGGGCGTAACCTTCCCCAGGGAATAGTAACCCCCAAAGCCAGTCTCACCTCCTGGGCTCCCCTTCTCTGGCAGATCCTGGGGGGCGCAGACTCTTCACCATCATAAGAACCCTGCAATGCTTCAAGCAGGCGTTTTGCTATTCCGTCCGCGCTCCCACTTGCCCTCCGTCAGATGTCTTGCCTGCCCCAGCTGGTCCCCTGTTATAGGGGCAGAAATCTGCAGATAGAGACCTTCAGCCCGAGTCCAGGTGGCCTAGTAGGACCCCATCTTCAGGAACTAGCTACATCCTTATCTCCAGAAAATTACTCCACTGCCCCCTGAGCCCTTCGGAAAGTTCTATGGATTCGGGGGACAGGGGGAGAGGATGGGGAGCTCAGGCCACGCAGCTTACCTGCACACGCAACCGGACATTCTAAACTCTCAGAGCCAACAGCGGAGCTTCAGAGAACCCAGTTCCTGGTTGAACTTATGACTTGGGAAGGGGACAGGCTTGCCCAAAATCAGGCCATAAGTTGGGGCAGCATGGAAGTGGACCACCCCAGGACTCCCAGATTCTGGCTCTATCCCTATTTCCTTCATTCTGATTTTGAGTTTGAGCCACTTTGCTTCCCGCCAGGTGGGCTCTTTGGACTCCTGGCCCAATCCTGGCTTCTGGGCAGGTGAGCGGAGTGAGAACAAGTGCAGCCAGCTCGGTGGGGAGGCGGATTTCTCAGCTGCCTCCTGCAAACCGGCTGCCCCCTACACTGCTGGGCATATAAGATGTTCGGTCTGCCCTGTCCTTGTCTCCAGC
This sequence comes from Myrmecophaga tridactyla, assembly GCA_004026745.1. NCBI lineage: Eukaryota > Metazoa > Chordata > Mammalia > Pilosa > Myrmecophagidae > Myrmecophaga > Myrmecophaga tridactyla. The sequence continues at coordinate 36,506 of PVIY010016385.1, forward strand.
TTCCAGCTGCTGGGTCCATGTGAGGGAGTGACCACGGGGCCCTGGAAGAGGGTCCTCTCCACGGCCGCAGTTCCTGGCACAGGAGCTTGGGGACCCCGAGGTTTGCCAGGCCCAGTGCAGAGATAGGAGGTTTCACTGGGGCTCAGAGAGGAGAAGTGAGTTCCCCAAGGCCACACAGGTGCAAGTGACAGCCCCGAAATCCAGGTCTCTGGCTTTCCCGGATGGCACCGTCCACCCAGCTTCTCTGGCTTCACTCCTCAAAAGAGCGTTTGTCTCGAGCCCTTCCATGGCATTGCTGGTTGCGTTCCGGAAATGGGCATTGGCCCCGTGGGACTCCTGGTCATAAAGATTCGCTGCATGCTGGTGAAGGTCGGTTCCGTTTTCACTCGGTCCCATTTCTTGGGGCAGTGGGTCAGCCAACTTCAAAATGTCTCCATTTAGCCTACACAAGCATCTTGAAGGTACAGGGGCCCTCGAGACAAGGAGGTTCCATAAACAGCTTAGATTCTGCCCTCGGGGGACGCAGGGACCTGTCTGGGGACATCTGTGGTTGTCAGGACTGGGTAAGGGGGGTGCCGCTCCTGGCATTGGGTGGGGGGAGCCCAGGGAGGCTGCTCAGCAGCCCCCAGTGCCCAGGATGCCCCCCACACACACACACCCCCAGGGAACGACCCAGCCCCGAATGTCGTGAGTGCCGAGGGGCAGACCCCGCCCGCGAGGGCAAACTCAGTTCCCTGCTATAGATCGAGCACCTGGAGGCGTTCATTAACTCAGGGCCCCAGCCGCGCGCTGCTGCTCTGCAGCTTGAGCCCCGGACTCTGCCCTTCTCCGCCGGCGCCTTCACCCACTTTCTCGTCTGCAGCGGCCTTCCCCATCTGCTCAGCAAACCTCCTCCCCAGCGGGGTGCACATAGGAGGGGGAGGAGGGGCCCGGGGCGCCTCCCCCCACCCTACCCCACCTCACCCCCCCGCTTCCCAGCCTGCCCCAAGGTCAGCGCCCCAGTTTTGGTCCCCCGCCGGGTAAAGGTGGCACCTGCGGGGAGCGGGGCTGCAGCCACCTGGACCCCGGACTCCTGGGTTGGCAGCTTCCTGGGGGCCCAGGATGATTTAGGAACCGAAAGCTAAAATAAGTGCGGTGCTGCCAATGAGGAATAGGTGATGGAAATCCACTAGGAGGGTCAATATGTGTATAATAATATATAATAAGTGGCGTAACCATGATAGACTAAGAAATAAGAATAAGTGTGTAACAAGTGATATAAGCCTATAAAGGCAAGTAATATAAAATAACAAGTGGTATAAGCTTATAATGAATAAATAATATAAAGTGATAACAAGTGATGTAAGTATATTGTGGATAAATAATACAGAATAATAAACATATAACAAATGATCCAAGTAAATGATGAATAAGTATAAAGCAACTGACATAATGAATAAATACATAGTAAGTAAAGTGTTATAAACAAATGTCAACTGATAATAAATGATAAGTGGTATAAATATAGACACAAGAAATGATTGTGTAAATGTACAATGCATCAGTATTAAATAGTGTATAGTAAATGATGTAGCTATAGAAGGAGCAAATATATAGATTATAATAAATCATATAAATATAAATGTAAATAAGATTACACTTATTAATATTAATATTAATAAAACTAATATTAATAAGTCACATAAATATATTATGGATTAAATAAGCAATTATACAACAGATAATGCATATATTAGATGATATCAATCTAGAAAATAGATATAAATAAATATGTAATGAAAAATATATAACAAAAAAAATAAATAATACATTAAAAATAAGAATAATCAATAAATAGGAATTCACACCCCTGAAATATCAGTGCCTCAGATTCCAAAACCTGCCTCCACGTTCTCTTTTCTCAGTGGCCGTCCCACACGAGGACTAGAGGGACTCCCGAGCCCCTTCGTCAGGTAACAAGAGACCCAGAGGAGGAGACCCAGCCCCCCTGATGCCTGTATGAATCCGGAGTCTCCCCCCACGAATCCTGGGTCCCCCCAGAACCCCAGCCAGGCCCTCGCTGCTCCCGGGGCCTCCCCTCGGGTCTCTTCCACCCTGGTGGGCACTGCAATGCCAAGTTCCCCATAGGGGAGGTCCCCGTGGCCTATATAAGTATATGATGACAAGTGACATAAAATAACTGCTGTCCCCCTCCCCCCGGGCACCTGCTGGGCCATCCCCAAGCTCCGTCCAGCCCTGGGCTCTGTCTCTGTCCTCGTTGATATTCACTGTGCTTGACCCTCGCGTGCACAGGACCCAGAACTTCTGCTCTCGGGGGGGTGGGCAGAGATTCCTTCCCATTGCCTCCCTCTTGCCGGGGCCTACAAGAGCCCCCGATGGGACCCCGGGGGACCTCATCCAGCCACCCCATGCACAGGTGACCAGGGCCCCATGGTGCTCGATCTTGCTTCCCACCCACTGGGCCCCTCGGCTGCCCTCCGTCACGCATGCCATCTGCACCTCCAGAAGCATTTGCTCGTTTGAACTCAGGTTTTCTGCACAAGACCCGGGGTTTCACGCAGATGGCACCAGGCAGCCCCCGACAGCACATACCCCACTTTGCCCAGGAACATCATATCCAGTGTTGGGGAACTCTCCCCCCGCCGCCACCATGCTGAGACCAGGAACAGCCCAAATGCCCCCTGATTGGTGAACAGGAAAAACAAAATATGAGGGAATCACACAAGGCAGTGAGTAGACACGAGCTACACCCAGCGCCATGCTAAGTGAAAGAAGCCAGGCTGTATTTGTACATTTCCAGAACTTTCTGGAGACCCAACCGGTGGCCGCCAGGGTCCACCACAAACATCTTCCTTTCCTGGGCCCGGCCTAACAGGTGACCCCAGACTGGAGGGGGCACTTAAAACACTGGGCATGCCTTTTCTCCGGTTCTGGAGGCCAGAGGTCCAAACTTAAGGTATGGGCCTGGCTGCCGCCCTCTGGAAGCTTCAGCGGGGCCCTGCCCGCCTCTCCCGGCTCCTGGCGGCTGCCGGCCGGCCAATGTTTCCTTGGCTTGTGGCCACCCCACTGCAGGCTCTGGCCCCATCTTCTCCGGCCGTGTGCCCCATGCTGTCCTCGGGTCCCTCCTCTCTAGGCCGCGGGTCACATGGGGTCAGAGCCCACCCTGCTCCCGCATGACATCCTCTTAACTAATCCCACTCACAGCGACGCTAATTCCAAGCCAGGCCCCAGTCTGCAGCCCTGGGGGCCAGGACTTCAGCCTATATTTTGGGGGAGACCCAATTCACCCCACGACAGGGTGGCAACCTACATTGGGTGACACGACTCTTTGCCTTGGTAAGATCTCGCCCAATTGTACACCAAAAAGGGTGGATATTACTACACAAATTACACCTTAGGGAAAAACATCTCATTAGAGGAAATTATCACATATCCCCCCAAAATAGAAAAATGCATGCTGGCTGTCCTCTTGCTGGAAGATCCCTTTCTGACTTTATCCACATTTATTTTAATACAGTGGTGAATAATCCTATTACATTTGTCGCTCTCCCCGCGTTTTCACTTAACGCTAACACTTTTTTACTCACCATTTATGGCAGATGCCTAACGTTCCACCAGGATAATACCCATTGAATTAGCTGGTTCCCTCCTGCAGAATGCATGGCTTCGTTACCTTTCTTCCCCTGTTATAAATAAGGCGCAATAAACACCTTTCTATGAACAGCTTTTCATTTCTTGGAGTTTTTATGTCCCCTGGATAACTTCCCAGGGAAGGGGTTTCAGGGTACAAGCAGCCTGGTCGTTCTGATACCCAAGTTCAAATTCGTTTACAGGACCAAAGAGGGGAGAATTGTAAAAATCTCCCAACACCCTCTACAGGTGAAATCTCCTTTTCCTGCTCACGGGTGTCACAAGTCAATGAAATACCTGCCTGTCATCCTCCCCACCAGCTTTGCTTAGTCCCCAAAGAGGACATTCTTTGTTCGTTCATTACTCACCTATTAAATTACTTCTTACGTGAATTGCTCGTCTGCCCTCCCCTCACCTCCCACCTCTGGCTGGTGTCTTGCATTTTGCCCTGAGCACGCTGAAGGGACCCACCCCCCGTCCGGCTCCTCGGTCGTGATGGGTTCTCCCAAGTCAGGGGTCTTGAGTTTTAGCTTCCCCTCCAGAGGTTCTCGATATTTCTTTCTGGCCACGGCTCCTAGTCACCTCGGTGCGTTCCGTGGTTGGAGTTGCCGGGATGCAACTTCTCCGTGTTAGAAAAATAAATACTTTTACAAGGTCAGCATTTCCTTCTTTGTCTGTGGCCCTTCACAGGGAAGGTCTTTGGGTGTGTGGTGTAAGGGCTGGGTACAACCAGTGTCTCTCGCTCAGGGGGGCTTCTGTCCCCCAATGGGACACCTGACAGTGTCTGGAGATATTTTGGGTGAGATGGCAAAAACCAGGGCGACCCCACCAGCTTCTGGGGTTCACCTCCTCTCCCCCCACCCTCAATTTGTGTATTTAAATGGGTGCAGCCTCCCAGGACCTCAGCAGGTCGGATGATTGTGGGATGCAGAGTGTCTTGGGTAGGTGGGTGGGGTGTCAGTGGATTCTCTTAACCCAGTGGTTCTCAATCGGGGATGATTTGGGTCCCCCGGGGGACACTTGACGGTGTCTGGGGACATTTTTGGTTGTCACAGTTGGGTAAAGGGGCAGCTGCTGGCATCGAGTCGGGGGAGCCCAGAGAGGCCGCTCAGCACCCCGAAGTGTGGCTGAACTCTAGACACTGGCGTCTCCCGGGGTACCCTGGCCCTCCCTTTATAACCATCTTACAGCCTGTGCTGGTTTGGGGTGGGTTGGGGGGCTGGCTGCCTCCAGGCCCCTGCCATACAGAAGTGCCCCTTTAGACTTTTGCACGGGAAGCTAACTTGAACTCGCTGGCGGCCCACTAGCCTTCCACTCGGAAGCCAGCCTGCGCCCTGGCAGGGGCAGTTAGGGTTTTATTTTTGGGCAAACCCCACCCGGAATCACACCCAGGGCCTGACCCGGCTGCAGAGGCAAATCCGGGCATCCCGGTGCCTTGCCCGCCTCCTGCCCTCGCTGCCTGCCCCCACCCTTCTGCTGCGGGCTTGGGGGGGTCTTCGGCCTCCAGAGGCTCTGCTCAGCCCCCGGGCACAGGCCTTTCCCAGGCTTGGTTTGGTCCCTGGCTGGGGAGGGGCGAGGAGAGGGGTAGGAGGGGCTGTCCACAAAGGCTCTGGAATCTTCCATGGGCTCCCAGCTCCTCGATTCCCCCAGCCCCAACTTCCACCCACCTCAGCCTTGCCATGAGGCCCTGGTCATAAACCAGAGCCTAGGGAAAGCTGGGCAACTCTGGGTTGCTGGGTGCTTCCCTGGGAGGTCACAGTTGGCGGGGGGTAGGGTGGGCCACATGGGATGCCAGGCACCCTGGGGGGTGGGGTGGGGTGGGGGGCTACATGGGACTGCTCCCGCCCTTCCATGGAAAACACACCGTGCAACCCAGCCGTCTGCTCTCTGGGCGAGGCTATATTTAGCCGCTGAGTAATTTAGGTATTTTTAAGCAGAACCAAGGGCGGTTTTCCCTGAGTTGGATGTTTTCTGCGGCTGCTTTGATGCCTTCTGTTGAATCAGCGCCCTCTCCGGAGCCCACACTGGGGCTTTTGGCTTCTAGAGGATCCAGGGTGCCGGGCAGTGCCAGGGGAATCTTTTTCTTTTTTTTTTTTTTCTAATGGATGATCCTTTTGTTGAGATCATTTGCAAGTTTCCAGGCAATTGCTACAGATAACAGAGATGCCCCTTTTCACTCTGCCCGCTCTATGCCCCGATTGGGACATCCTGCAAAATGAGAGCTGGTGTCCGAACTCAGTTGTTGTCACCAACACAGCACGACCCACTGTACTTGTTCTGAGCTCCCCTGGGCTGTGAGATGAGAGTGTGTGTGAGACGCTGTATAGTTTTATCACCCGGGCAGGTTCAGCTTTCCACCAGCATTTCCGCCCCCTTCCGGCCTCATGGTGCCCTTTAACCACCTGTCTCTAACCCCTGGCCGCTACGAATCTGCTGCCCATCTCCAAGCTCCTGTCATTTCAGATGTACCATATGCATAGGGCTGTAAGCATGGGACTTGTGCAGACTGCCCTCTCCCCTGCCCCCCAACCCAGCACCCACTGCATGCATCCGTCATTCATTCCCTCTCATTGCCGAACTGAGCAGGGATTCTTTGAAAATCTGAGATCTGCCTCTCCTTTCCGGAAACTGCCCAGTGCCACTAATGGCAGGACAGATGCTGATAAAATGTGTCGCAACAGAAGCACGGGGTGCTGCCTCGTTACCTGTCTCAGCGTCCACCTGGATGGACCGAGAGCGTCTGACCGTCACCTCTGCACCCCAAGCCCCCCACCCCACCCCCGCGGGAATCTCCTCCTCGGCTGGCATCAGACCTGGGTCCTTCCCTGGGGTGGGGGTGTCCTGGGCCCTGGGGGGTGCTAAGCCACCTCCCTGGGCTCCCCCCACTCAATGCCAGCAGCACCCCCCTCCCCAGCCGTGACACCTATGAATGTCCCCCGATACCACCCCCTGTCCCCTGGGAGCAGGGTCACCTTGGCTGGTGCACTCCTAGCCTGGGGCCCACCAAATGAAGCCCTGGTAGGGGATACAGCATTTTCACTTCCTCCAAGAGCAGAAAAGATTTTGCACGGCCGAATTAACAAAAAGAAGTACACCCGCTTGGACATGGTTGGGGGGTTGGGTGAGTTGCGTGAAATGGCCCAGTTGCCCTGGAAAACGGCCTGGCTGGTTCCTTCAGAATTGGAACCCGCAGCTCTGCATCTCTGGGCATCTCTCCCGGAGAAACAGAGATTTAGGATAAGGCAGAAACCGGAAGGCGAGTGTTCGCGGCCCAATCCTGAGAGAAAGAGCCAAAAACCTGAATCCTGGCAGTTCCACACGTGGATGGTTTTCCCGCTGCCCCTTGCAATAAAAAGACCCGAGCGGTAGATGTGGCCTCTCCCTCCAGCCAACACGACAAGCAAACTCACCGCCCTCCCCCTGTCTACGTGGGACATGACTCCCAGGGGTGTGGACCTTCCTGGCAACGTGGGACAGAAATCCTAGAATGAGCCGAGACTCAGCATCAAGGGACTGAGAAAACCTTCTCGACCAAAAGGGAGAAGAGAGAAATGAGACAAAGTAAAGTGTCAGTGGCTGAGGGATTCCAAACAGAGTCGGGAGGTTATCCTGGAGGTTATTCTTACGCATTAAATAGATATCACCTTGTTAGTTAAGGTGTAATGGAGAGGCTGGAGGGAAGTGCCTGAAGATGTGGCGCTGTATTCCAGTAGCCATGTCTCTTGAAGATGATTGTATAATGATATAGCTTTTGCAATGTGACTGTGATTGTGAAAACCTTGTGTCTGATGCTCCTCTTATCTACCTTATCAACAGACAAGTAAAACATATGGATTAAAAATAAATAAATAATAGGGGGAAACAAATGTTACAATAAATTGGGTAGAGGGAAATTCTAGCAATCAATGAGAAGGAGGGTAAGGGGTATGATATGTATGAGTTTTTTCTTTTTTCTTTTTCTGGAGTGATGCAAATGTTCTGAGAAATGACCATGGAGATGAATATACAGCTATGTGATGATACTGTGAGCCACTGATTGCACACCAAGTATGGAATGTTCATACGTTAAGAATCTTCGTGTTGTACGTTGACTGGTTTTCTTAATAAGAATAAAAACATAATAAAATTAAAAAATAGACCCGAGCGGGCACCCGAGTGAATCTCCAGGGAGTGAGGCCACGTGAGCAAAGCCAAAGCCACAAGGTTCTAGGTTAGGTGGTTCTGGTTATATAACATTTAATTGTTTTTTTGTAGCTTTTCATGTATTTTTATTATTTTATTTTTATTATTATTTTGAATTATGTTTTAGATGACATTCTTGAAATGACAAACTATGGAAATGAAGGCCAGATCCGTGGATGCAGAGGGGCCAAGACAGTGGCCATTGGGGGGGGGGGGGCGCCGCAGAAGGGCCTGGGGGATGGAATGTTCCAGATCTTCCCTGTAA